>ML828766.1:38531-50412 GCA_009831015.1 Picea engelmannii | reverse complement strand
TGGTGTATTGTGGTGTATTGGTGTAACTCTTATACTATTGTTCATTGCTCATTGGATATAATTGAATGGTTTAAGTATAAGTTGAAAAATGTTATAAATTGTACTTGATACTGATTCACCCCCCTCTCAATATCAACAAAATTGTTCACCAGTAGAAAAATATGTGTTTCATGCAAGAGGTCACTCCAAAATGGAAAAAGGCCGAAATTTGCAACACTAAACCAAATAAGATGTAACAGACCATTAGCAGATGTAAGTACACTTTGAAAACTTGAAGAAAGACTTGTGTCATTTCGAATTTGATTTGCGCATATTAGACCATGGGGTTATAAATGATCCCAAATGGGCTTAACAAGATCAATGATCAATGTACCTATCCATATGGATGTTGTGCAAAAAGCATTGCCACAATCCATGAATGAAACTCTGACAATAGTTGTTGCCTTGAAACGACGTTTGCAATACAAAAATGCATACCAAATAGGTAGAGTGTGTGTCAATATTGTCATGAAAGCATTGAAACAATTAATCTATAGAAACCTGTATATGGCCGAAAAAATATGTATAAATGAGGAATGGAATCATGTTCTTCAAGAAGGAAATGCCAAATACACATAAAATGTATAGACTAATACCAAACATGATACAAATGATGAATCAGACAATGAAAACCCCACAAAGACTTTGATTCATGGACTGATTGAGTTGCAATGGATATGTGAGCTGCATGACAATATCATGGAGCTCATGCCTACTGAAGGCCAGCGTCAGCTTGGAATTCTCAATGAAAAATATGTAGAGGAAATGAAATTCTCGACAATTTTCTATGGAGATCTGCATGATGATGACATTACAAAACATTTTAGCTATAAAAAAATAGTTAAATGGGAATTGTTAGAAGCAAGTGGTGATTTCTCATGTCACATAACAAATCTATTTTTCAAGACAATGTAGATAATAACTATGAAGGTGATTTATTGCTTTTAGGTGTGAATAAGAAAAGCTTAGTTGCATGGAAGGAAGATATTAGCGAAAGAAGTAAAATACAAAGAAAAAATAGAAAAACTGTTGAAATCTGATATTGGATACATAGATTTCAAGAACATTAATATATCTCCCGATCATTTGCAACAAATCAAGAAGACATTATTTGCAATGATTCGACAATTGGGATCCCCAAAAAATTTTGTCACATTTACAACTGCAGAGTATCAGTGGAATCCATTAGTGAGTAAACTAAATGAGTTACATAGAAACAAGAAAAAGAGAAAACAAATTGATACATTGGAAGTCACTGATATTGACTACCTCATAAGGAAAGACCCAGTGACATGTACATGTGACTATAGACACAAAATTAATTCCTTGAAGAAAATGATATGTGATGATGACATGGTCTTCGAAAAAGTTTCAGACTATTACTTTGTGACAGAGTTCCAAAGCACTAGAAATGAACATGAACACAGACTCATGTGGATAGAAAATGATCCAATATACGAAAAGGAAAGTAACATGCAAATAGAAAAGTTTTTGGACCAGTACATTCGCTGTGACATAGATCATTTGGAACCAGGACTAGCCAAAGTTCATAAGAACTACCATACACAGAGTTGTAAGAAAAAACAATCACATTGTAGATACAACTTCTCTATGCCACCAATGAAATCCAAGAAAGTCATTGAACCACTTAGTTCAGTCAATGATGTTCTTGTTGAGAAATCAAAATCCTTCTTCATATTTCTAGAGAAAATTGATTATGCAAACTTGATGAGCTTTGAGGACTTTTTGATGCAATTAAGCATAATAGAAGATGAGTACATCCAACTACTACAATGTACATTAAAGAAATTGACTATCTTCCTAAAATGAAAAACTATCACATATGTGGAACATTGGATTCGCCAAGGACATGACAAATATGTGGAATGTGAATACAGATGCACAGTATGTACTCAATGCATATGCTGCAACATTGTTATATTCCTCGTACATGAAAAAATTTGACAAATCTATGACAAGTGCATTTAAGAAAATATGCAGAGAACATGAAACAAGTCGAATTGATTCCACGCAAATGATATGTACACTTGGCAATACATTGCTTAATCTTCAAAAAATGTCATCTCAATAGGTCATTCATATTTCTCTTTCCCTCCCATTGAATTCGAGCTCAAGGGAGTATATCTTCATAAACACATCTCCACCTAGTGAACTCAAGTTTATGCTTAGGCCATCATTCCTACTAAAACAAGAACCTGATAATTCAAAGGACGTGATCTTCCACTCCATTATTGATTACTACATTGAATTCCCATCTTCTCTTAGACATATCTTCCCTGCAGAATTTGTATCTAATTACAAGAAGGGTCAACACATATCAAAGAGTAAAAAACCGACCATAATACGGTTTGTCAAATACAATAAACAAATTGACTATGAGAAATTTTGTCGTGATAAGATTTTCCTATATGTTCCATTTGAACAAAGCGAAGACATATTAAAACACAACTTTGCTACATGGGAAGTTGCATATTATTTCTATTAGAGTGCAATACAAACCAGTGAGGCTAAGTTTACATACAACATCCACCCAACATGGAGCGATTTAGAAACTACACTTGAGCAACTTGATAGTCTTGAAAACAGAGATGATGCATGTCCTGAGATTAAAATAACCAGACCTGGCTATGAACATTATGACTTACAAGAAAATCTTCAATGCCCTCAATAATCTAATATGACAAAAAGTATCAATCTTGGGTTTCAGGTCACAAAACATCCATTTCTCCTTAAGAAAAAATAATATTACAGAATTAGGAGATTTATAAAGAAATAAAACAAGCAATTGTCAAGGGCATTTCCCTGAAAAAACATAGGGACATCCACACACCCATTCACTTGTTTCTTACAAGGGAAGCAGGAACAAAAAAAACATTCACAACAAAAGTGTTATTACAAATGCTTGTATGAATCTATGATGAATGCAATACAAGTAATCCTTTGAAACCAAAGGGGATAGTAATTTCATATACAAGTAAGCTACATTCAATGTAGGTGGGACAACATTCCATTCTGCATTGCTAATGCCTTTTAACAAGTCCCAATTCCTTCCACTTAGCAAATAAATGTTAGACAAATTGTTGAAGCTTTACGATGAACTACAACTTATCTTTATATATGAAGCCTTCTTGATTGGAAGTCGATTCTTGTATTCCATTAACAATCAACTTAGGAACATAAAACATATGCAAAACTCAATACTTTGGAAACATTGACATGGTGTTTTTTGGTGATCTTTACCAGGCATATTCAATGCAGGATTCTTTAATTTTTTAGCATCCTACAATAAACATGAAACCATTGACATACAAATTTTTGGAACATAATATAATATGCTATGAATTACGAACTACAATTCACCAGAGAGATGAAAATTTCAATGCAATTTTGAACAGAATGCAAAAAAAAAAACAGACAATTAATGACTTTCTATATATCAATGCACATTGTGTTTTCCCTGCACCAAAAAAGCCAACATTTATGTATTTATTTTACAAAAACAAACATGTTTCAATACATAACAATCACATGATCTCTCTCATGCCTGGCGATGAAATTATGATAAATGCAATTGACATGGAAGAATATAACCATGGAAATATGTCATGCCATCAACACACATCTACTCTTCCTTCACTACTTGTTCTCAAATTCGACATGCTAGTCGAAATATATGCTTACAATTATGATTCACAAGATGGCTTGGTCAATGGTGCGGATGGAGTGGTCAAAGAATATACAGAAACAAATAGCATTGATGTTCTATGGACTAGGTTCCATGATCTGATTATCAAACATCGAAAAGAAAACAAATTAGCTTACCTTTACAAATTAGACAGTCTGCATAATTGGACACCTATATTGCACATTGCAAAACCAATATTGATGACATCAAAGATAGGTCAGATGAAGATCCAAAAACAATTTCCAATCCAATTTGCATGTACATGTACAATACACAAGTCACAAGGTTTGGCACTTGATAGTGTTGCATTTGACCCTAGTGGAATACGAAAACATGGTTTGGTGTACACAGGCTTATCTCGTGTGAGAAAGATGGTGTCATTGTGTTTTCTAAATCCTCTCACTCATGAAAACTTTAGGGTGAAGAAAAAATTTGACATCGATATGAAACGCCTTCAAATTACTGCAAAATGGACTCTAGAGTATGATTCTCAATCAATACAGTCAGAATCATGCATTTCAATTCTCTCACTAAAAACACACAACCTAAATGCACATATTGATGATATAGTCAATGATTATGAAATAATGCAATCTAATATTGTGTTCTTGCAAGAAGCCTATATGACAACATGCATGGAAACTGAACAATTTCAAAACTTCAATTGCATGTCAAATTGCATTGAGCATGGAGTCATGATACTAGTGAAAAACTATATAGAAATTTTGGAACATATGCATTTTGAAGAACAAAATGTTGAGGCATTGCTAACAAAGGAAATAGTTCACGGATCACAAATTGCAATATTGAATATCTATGCTACACCACATGCAACTTTGACCAACATACTGAACATTATTGCAACATCCTTGCACCATATACATTTGAACAAAATCATTATCATTCTAGAGGACTTCAACATTTACATTCTATAAATCAATGAGAAAAAAATAAAATTAGGGAACTACATGTCTAGTTACAATCTCCAATTCTTGTTGCAAAAGACAAATAATGTACAAAAAATACTTATTGATCATCTATGGTCAAATGTTCCCAAGGCACAATCAAAACTATTTTTCTTAGATGCATATTGGACTGACCATGATACAATTTTTCATTTACTTGAAATATGAAATACATATAAAACAAACTACACAATTACATATTCCAATTTGCCAAAGCATATTTCCATATCATTTTTACATATATACAAAATCCCTTTCTCTTTCCAATGGATCAGATAACTCTAGCATGGATTCTATTTGTATAGTCCATAAGTAAGTAATCAATGCAAAAAAAATACAACACATATCCATTGACCATGTTTTTGGATTCCCTTTCGTATATTGGACAACTTCTGCAGTGTGGTCAGATACATGGTATCATCCAATTTCTAAAAAAACTTTGGTTTCCAATAGATTCTCGTGCAAGGAAACTTTGTACAAACACACCCGTGGAACATGAAATAAAAGAGGTACATGTTTTTATCTTTGTCTTTTACTGTACTTCCTTCGCTTCTTGTCTGATATGTCGATATTGCATGTTGTTCCTAGATAATACCTTGTTTTGATGCCCATTGAAATTTGTATCTTGTTGAAGTGCAACAATTACAATAATTGAAGAGGATAAAGATATTCTAAGTACAACACATGAAAAAACCCAAGACCATGATTCCACTTGGTATTTCCATAACCGTTATGGAACCCTTGGTATGTTGATATGTTATATGTCTTCTATGTTTTTTTCTGCAAAAAAAAAAAATGTCGATATAAAAAAATGTGAGAGAAACATACAATATGTTGTACATGTTTGTTTCTGTACGTAGTCAACCCGGAAATTTTTTTTGTCAGGAAAAGAAAAAGTTGGACATGTGAAGGAAGCATCGGTAATCAATCATCATAAATATCAAAACAACCAAAAGCACATGTGTAAATATTCATATATTTTGTTCATGTTGCATTTAGAAAATAGATATTTAAAGTTATTTATTCTCCCATGCCATGCTAAATATGCTTGTATTATATAATGCCATTGTTTTCAATTCACAGGAAATATTGGGATGCACAGACAAAGAGAAAA
The DNA here is from genome assembly GCA_009831015.1 of Picea engelmannii. Lineage (NCBI taxonomy): Eukaryota > Viridiplantae > Streptophyta > Pinopsida > Pinales > Pinaceae > Picea > Picea engelmannii. The sequence continues at coordinate 44,588 of ML828766.1, read as the reverse complement.
ACACAATGCAACATGAAGAGGCTAAGAGGTGTGCCTATTAAACTTTGACCAATTCAATTCATTTAAATTGTGACACTAATTTAGGAAACATGCACAAAAAAAAGTGTTGAAATTGTCCTTCATATCAGTTCTTTTGTTGAAAACTTAGCAACAGGCCCAGAACAACACCACCAAGTATAGTATCAGTAGAATACCTGAATAGTCGGTGAATGGAACAAATATTCATTGGAGTAATGGTCACATATAGCACTTACTTGCAAAAAGAAAATAAGGCACACCACATACTATGCGTCGATATCACTGACAATAAGGGACCGATGACACTGACATTGAATGTACCTGCACACCTTGTTCAGAGACATGACAAAAAAATCATTCCTCGCAATGGAATATCCATCACATATTTTAAAATACTACCAAAAACTTTATACGATTGTGGTGACTATGATTGCGTTATCTTGTTACATGATCAATTGTTTTGGAAACAATACCGACATGTTGTGTTGAATACAATTTCATTCCAAACACAACAATAAGACAATTTTCTGAAAATAAGGACATGTACCAATTAGAACCATTGGTGGTACCACAAAATATTTAAAAAAGGTTGGATTGCAATAAATTCTCCATATAACGGATGGTGACTTGGATGATGACAAGGAAACAATACTAGTTTTATATCCTTTTTTTTCTTTTTTTCTTATTTTCACATCCTAAAATGTAGCGAGTCCTATTCCATAACTATTATAATGTTCTTAGTTACAACTTCAACTTTTCAACCCATATGCACACTTTTTTTCTTCAACGAAACAATGATTGCAAAGAGGGGAATTCCCCCTTATTATTTTCAAATATATAACCAAAAAGAGATATGTCAAAGAAAGGGTCTTTCGCGCAACACAATCAACATTTATAATAGAGTTGAGAACAAACATAGTACAAGATTTGAAAAAAATAATATGCTCCAAGACTATTGTAAGTATACATAGAAACTGGCATCCATGAACTTCCTGTACAAAATTATCTTTACATATAGAAATTGTATTTCCAACTATATTAACTATTATGTCATGTACATAGGTTGAAGGTTCATTGACATCAACAAATGCATATTCGACTCCCTTTGAACTTGTGTGTGCCAAGTGCAATTCCGCTTCTTATGTCGGTGCATTAATAGATGGTGGGAAAATTAACTATGTAGTATACAATGACAAATGCGCTTATGAATATAAACATTGTCTCAATGCTATCATCTTAACAATATACAAGAGCATTGTGAAATGTACAATTAGAGCCCCAATATTGCAAGATGTGCTTCCTTCTCTAACACAATTGGCATATGAAACATATCTTCAGAAAAATAAAAACTATTGTTTATATGTTACGTGACTTCCAAGTACATGGTAAGTTTACATTAAATGAGGACAATGTTATATTACATATCATCTCAATAGAAAATAGTAACAAAAAACAAGTTAGCTGAAGAGAAAGAAAGGTACTAGACACAATTTCAGTTGGACTGTTCTATCTTGTATTTAGCCTCATAGACTGTTGTAAATTGGTTCTAAAATTGATCCAGATGGATATCAGTGGACACCCACCTTTTCCAACTGGCTCAAAACATTTTCCTAACAATTTTGGCAATTTACTATTTTTAGCAGTTTTAACTTCCGGGGCCATTTTGAGGGTCTAAATGAAGGTTTTTCGGGATCGATCTCCTCAATGAGAACTGAAGGCATGATCGAGCCACCAAAATGAATCTCCTCAATGATACCTTTCCAACGGGCTATCACACGCCTAAAACGGAGATCGTATGCAAAAGTTACGACCCCGGGAAGTTGATGTAGTAACTTACCCAAACGGGGCCCACATGACTTTTGGCGCTTCATCTCCTAGGGTTAGGTTTTTGGATGTCTAGGGTTTTTGGAATTCTTTCTTATTGTAAAAAGGCTTTCAAATCTTCATTGTAACCTTCTTCTTTTGAATGCGCGCTACCGTCACATCTCTTCTCAGAGATAAGTCGCCACCATTCCAGCAAGCTTGTTTCCGCTACATTTTATAGTTTCAACTTATTTCGTTATTGAATAGAAAACCAGTTTTAATGTATCTCTGTTATTTTGTGTTAAGCACCTATTAATAATTTGTATTCATTTCGTTCTTCTCATAAAATCTGGATCAGTGGTATCAGAGTGGTCTGCTCCTTGTCGTCTTAATGCATGTCCCTAACGAGGTCGAAGTACAAAGAGTTAGGTCTTGAGCTTGTTTCTCTTGAGGAAAGAAGCTCTCGCACACCCAAGCAACCTCCCATGGTAGGAGAAAAGAAAGATGACAGGACAGGAGATCCTTTCAAACTATTTATTGAGGAATCCCTCACGCAACAAAGGAACGAGATGATGGATAGTTTCGCGCAAATCCTTCGGCGGCTACCAACAGGCGATGCATCTTCTTCGAACGGAGGCGTCGCCCCCTTCAAGGTACAAAAAAAAATCAATATTCCTATATTTGAAGGTGAGATAGATGCACATGTTGTAGACAAGTGGTTGAATCTACTAGAAGGGTATTTTTCTGTCCATAACTTTTCAAATAAAGAAAAGATTACTTTTGCACTCCTCAAAGCCATTCCCCATGTTAAAGATTGGTGGGAAACTTTCTGTGAGCAAAAGGAAATAGAGGAAACCTCATTATTTTAGGTCATGGCCACCTGGGAATCCTTCAGGGATGCTATTAAGGAATAATACTACCCTGTCGGAAGTTATGACGACCTGTATACCAAATGGACCACACTGCGGCAAGAAAGAGATCAAGCAGTGCAAGATTTCACAAATATCTTCCATACCTTGTGCACCAAGTTGGGTATCAAATATTTGGAGCGACATATGGTGCTCAAGTATCGCGGTGCTCTGCATAGATACATCCAAACTGAAATGGAATTTATGGACATCTCACCCTTGGACGCGGCCTACAGATATGCTGTCAAAATCGAGTCGAAGCTCAAACAAAAGATGCGGCAATTTGGGCCTGGGAACCCCTCACCAAAAAAGCCAAGAAAGGGTGGCCCCAACCCACTTAATAAAGGATATAGAAAAGATGGACAGTATCAGGACAACCAGTCCAAGCCGCAATCAAAGAAGGACACCGGAAAGACAAAGAAAGATACCGGGAAGTGGTGCGACTTCCATAAGAGCCCTTGGCATAACATTGCTGACTGTCACTCAAAGCAGTCACTGGTGGCCAAAGTGAAAGCCTCTGAATCAGATGCAGATTATGACTTTGAGCCAGAACCAAAAAGGGGAAGATGGATCATTGACGCGGAACCCAGTTCCACCGTCGCTACCACCAAGCTCCAGCCTGGTGAACCAAACGAGCCAGAAGAAGGAGAGTGCCTCTTCCATTCACAGATGTGGATAAAAGGCACCCTGCTGCACTTCGTCGTTGATAGCAGTAGCCAGAAGAACCTCATCTTAGCAGAGGTCATCAAACGGTTGGCCCTACCAACAATGCTGCACCCACAACCGTACAACATTGGATGGCTCCGCCAAGGAAGCGATTTCTGCATCAGCCAACATTGCCGACTGTCGTACGACATCAAGCCCTTCACAGACGAGGTATTGTGTGATGTTGCTCCTCTCAAATTTTGTGATGTTCTTTTGGTCCAACCTTATTTATGGAAATGTCATGTTGTATATGAGTCTAGGCCTTGTATTTTTATTATTACTTTGAACAAGAAATTGTACAAGATACCTGAGGTAGTCCCACCTAGTGCTATTTCCTTGATCTCTGCTAAGAAATGCAGGAAGGTCATCTCTCAGACGGGGAAGTTTGTCTTCTTCATGATTCGCTCTCAGAATAAGCAAAAGATCACAGCCACATCCAGGGTCTCTGCGACCGATCTCTCCACACAACAAAAGCAAGTAGATAAGGTCATGGAAGAATACTCGGATATCTTCTCCTCACCTACAGGGGTACTTCTGCATTGCTAGGTCAAGCACCCAGTCGATCTGACCCCCGACCTATGCAATGGGCCAGTCTATCATCGATTTTTGTTAGAGAATGAGGAGATCAAGCGATAGATCCAAGAACTACTCCACAAGGGGCACATCCGCCCCAGCTCATCAACTTGCGGGAGCCCAATCATGCTGGTATAGAAAAAATATGGGACCTGGCGACTCTGTATTGATTACCAGGATCTGAATAAAATCACAGTCAGAAACCGGTACCCGATTCCCCGAATCGATGACCTCCTTGATCAACTCATGGGGGACAAATACTTCAGTACGATTGATCTGAAGTCTGTCTACCACCAGGTCCCAATAGAACAGACAAATGTATGGAAGATCACCTTCAAGTCAAAGGAAGGCCTTTTTGAATGGTTGGTCATGCCCTTTGGTTTGAAAAATTCTCCAGCCACTTTCATGAGGATGATGGACGATATCCTGTGACCATTCACCAATACTTTTGTAGTGGTGTATCTAGATGACATTCTAATTTACAGCAAGACTCAGGCCGAACACTTGCAGCATATTCAACAGGTTCTGCACACCCTGCGACAGCACAAGCTATACGCCAACTTGGAAAAATGCTCCTTCAGGATGGACAGGGTCCATTACCTGGGCTACATCATTGATCAACATGGAATACATGTGGATCCAGCCAAGAACCAAGTCATCCGTGACTGGCCAGCCCCAATAACACTCACTGAGCTTCGAAGCTTCTTGGGCCTTTCCAATTTCTACCGCAAGTTCGTGTTGGGTTTCTCCCATATTGCATGGGCCCTCAGCCAAATAAACAGGGGTGGTGGTAAGGTGAAATTTGCGTGGGGCCGATCCCAACAAAAAGAGTTTGATGATTTGAAGTAGCACTTGTGCTCAGCCCCAGTACTTTCACTACCAGACCTGCAACATCCTTTTGAGATCGAGACAGATGCTTCAGACTATGCTGTGGGTGTCGTTCTCACTCAACACGACAACCCCGTGGCCTATCATAGTGAGACACTATCAGATACTATCCGTAAGTACCCTACTTATGACAAAGAAATGTACTCCATTGTGAAAGAATTCCACCAGTGGAGACATTACATTCTTGGGAAGGAGATAGTCATCCACACTGATCATAATCCACTACAGCTCATGTATACATAGGGAAAATTGCAGAATGATTGCCATCAAAAGTGGTCCACATACTTGCAGCAATTCCACCTCAACATCAAGTATAAAACAGGGAGCACCAATCGGATTGTTGATTGCCTCAACAGACCGCCAGTCGCGGCACTCACCACGATGCTAGACTCTTGCGGCCATGAGACATCTAGATGGCCCCAACTCTATGAGACAGACCCTAAATTCACCACCACCTACCAAATGTTGGGTGCAAACGTAGTTGTCGATAATTTCCATCTTCAGGATGGGTTGTTGTGTCATCTGGGTCATATCTGTGTTCCATCAAGTGAGCGAGTGAAGCTGATATGGGAAGCCCACTATAGTCAGGTGGCAGGACACTTTGGCATTGAAAAGACAGTGGCGATGCTACAGAAACATTTATACTGACCGAAACTTCAACAGGAGGTTAGCAAGTATATCAGGTCCTGCACTTCTTGTGCTATTGCCAAACCGACCACTAAGAAACAGGGCCTGTACACCCCTCTTCCTACTCCTGATAGGCCATGGGAATCCATCTCAATGGACTACATGTCGAGCCTCCCATCCACCAAGCGGGGAAATGACTGTGTTTTTGTGGTTGTTGATCACTTTTCTAAGATGGAAATTCTGGTTTCCTAGAAGAAGAACATCACAACAGAGGCCACTGCCAAGCTCTTCTTTGAACGAGTCTGGGTACATTTTGGAATCCCACAAACCATTGTCTCAGATTGGGATAGTCGATTTCTAAACACATTTTGGTCGAGCCTCTGGTCACTGCTGGACACCAAGCTCACCAAATCCACGACCTTCCACCCCCAGACAGATGGCCAAATCGAGGTTGTAAATCGAATGATTGTGCATATCCTTTGCATGTATAATTCAAAGCACCCTCGCACATGGGATGAGAGCCTTCCCTATGTCT
>ML828766.1:0-31665 GCA_009831015.1 Picea engelmannii | reverse complement strand
GATTGTTGACTATATAATCCCCTGGACCCCTAGATGCAAAGAAAACAACAAGTGGGAGAATGTTGGGTATGTGTTATATTATTTGCATGTGTGTGTGTGTGTGTGGGTGCGTCAGATACGACAACTGTGTCTAATGATCCCTTCACTTAGAGCTCTGTCATGTGCATCAGGCGCTTTCCTAGGGGGGTCCCAGGGGGGGGCAGGTATGCCCCCCCTGGTTACGCGCAGCGTTCGGCAATGGGCGGTAGCCCGGGGCCGACAGGTTTCGGGGCAACACCTTGAAATTTGTTTTGGGGCGGTTTTTGCTATTTTTAGCGCATTTGTAAATTAATCCCGGATTAAGGGATTAGGGTTTTGGTATCTACGAAATACCTAAAAACATTGTATATATTGTATGGCGAATGGTGAAATTTGATATAATGAAAATAAGAAAGGTTTTCCCGATTGAGGGTTTCTGGTATAAAATCTTTGTGTACTCTGTGTATGAGCCATTAATTAATTTATGTATTGCTTAAGAATCTATATGCATTGCTTTACTTCACAGGTTAAAACTTACATCTTCCCTGTCAGAATCACACATTCTCAGGGGGTTTTCTTGAATTCTGTCTGAGTCTTGTTTGCTAGCAGTCCTATCTCAGATTGTTTTTGCCTTATCATTTTTTCCTTACATTATTTGTTTTTCTGTTGAAAAGAGTGTTCAAGCCTTCAAGGTATCCTGGTTATCAATATCAGTGGTCTCTTCCTGGTTTTGGGTTCTCTATTTTCATTTTTCTCAGAGTTTAGATATACACACGGCCTGTACAAGGTCAGCCCGCATGTACATGCCCTATGTCTCTATTCAGTGCACGTTCGCATACGTGATGTTTGATTAAAAGTCACGTGCTTGTACAGGATACTTTTTGTTGAGGGTAAGGCAATCATCCTTTCCCTTGCTAAGAATTATTCCTCTCAGGTGTTTGAATCTTTGTTTGAGCAGTCAGTAGCTTAGGATTAATCTTACCCTTAGCCTGCTTTTTCTCAGTTAAAAAGTTGTCATAAAAATAAAAGAATTTTTAAGGTTTTTAGACAAGTGTGAGAGTCATTGTTTTAAAAAAAATAAAAAAATGCTAGTATGTGATTTTTGACCTGATTCTTTGCAATCTGTGATTAGGCTAGAATTGTTTTTCTTGGTTGTTGCGTGTCGGTATTTTTCCTTTCTTGCTTTACTAGCATTTAAATAAATAAATAAAAATCTCTTTTCATTTTCTTGTTTGGTTGAAAAGTGTGTTTATGCATTATTAGCCAAGGAAAAGTCATTTATTTCATAAGTTTTTGCAGTTCACTTAGATCATAAGTAGCTCGTAGTCGAGTGAAATTCCTTTGAGTTTGCTGTCCAAAATCTTAGAAAAATTAAAAATATTTCCTTAAATTAGAAATTTTGCATTCAGTAAAAGTTTTGTTTCCAGATTTTTTATTCATTTTTTTCTTTCGTCTTTTACACATCATCAATTTCACCTTCATACCCCTTGACATAAGATAAAGCCATAAAATTAATGATAAATTTAAAATCTACTAGACTTTTATGTTTGTAGGGTTCACTGACTAGTTCAGGACTAGGGCCTTGGATTAGGTTGGACAGGAAACTCTTCAAGGCCATTTAAAATCAAACATTGGAGTCTGAGATAGGGAGTGTCTAAGTCTAGTGTCGTGAAAGTTATCTGGGAACCCCCTCTAACACAAGGGATAAACACGAGGTTCTGTGCGGAAAGGTAGCGGAGATAACCCCTCCAAAGTTGGACCAATTGTAGTGGAGAACACATATAGAGGGCTTGTTTTGGGATTCCGTCATTTGCATTTGCCACGGGGCTTCATGGGTCTTGAATCTGTTCGAGGTCCTCAGTTTTCTTCCAGACCATTTGCTCTCGATACCCTTGACAGGTTTCGGGCTCGATACCCTGCTCATTGTGGTCTACCCGACTTTCGATTGTACCCGCCTGGTGACTGTTCGTGCGCTGGCAACCTAGTTGCCAATCTTTTTTAGGGACATACACAGGTGACTGTGGGGGTATATAGCAGCACCTAGGATAGACATCGGGCCATGCTTTGCAGAGTATACCCGGAGGGTGCTTCCATGTTCGAGTTGCACTTGCACCGGTAAGTTGCTCTAGTGTTGGCTGTTGTAACTGTTCTTCCAATTAATTTAGTGTTTGCCTATCTTATCTTCTAGGAATTTTTTTAGTGTGTGTTACTTTTGAATGTTTAGACTACCTTAGAGTGTCTTGGATCTTCTCACACAGTGGAGGATCCCGAGCTCTACTGGTCACGAAGGCTTCTTAGCCTGCTGCCGGTTAAACTGGAGCCACCCCCGCCACCTTTAAGGCGAAAGCTAGACCAACAAGGGTCTTTTGCAATGACCGGGTTACAAACCATTGTGCCCGACCAACCCCCGAAGGAATCGACTGGTTTGGAACTTGAAGCAACCGCTCTTGGCCCGGTTGAAACCCTAACCACTGATTTCTTGGCACCTTTCATTGTACCAATTCAATTTTACGAGCGCCGGACAGTGTCGCACACAACAATGGAAACAAATGTTGTTACTCCTTCTGGGAATTCTTCAATTCCCACTACAGTTGTCACCAGAGGAGAGATTTCACCTCCTAACCCACCGTCGTCGGTCCAAGCCACCATGGTCTCGACCACAAATACTTCGCACAGTGGTCCGATCCCATCTTTGGTGGCGGCCACAACCCCTTTCACACCTAGCGCAACATGCCCTCCATTCTCATACGGGATGCCTAGTTCGGGTACAAGTCCTGTACTTTCCTAATCCACTTTACAGACTTTGGGTCTGGGGGAAGGGAGCTCTAGCGCTCCTCTGCAAGGTCACATGGGGGGCACTCCTGCTCCTTTTAATGCTTTCCCTTACAGAGGAGGTCATATCCCTCCTTCGTTCCCTTCACTCAATGGCTCGCATCAGCAATCTACCAGGAAACCTACACACAATAGTTTATTTGGAGCAAGGAGTCAAGGACCACCTTCGCATAGTATGTTGGTAGGTTTGACACCGTTTTCTTTAAACGAAACATTTGGTAACAAGACCTTCTCGTCAGCCACTTTCCCGACTAGGGGCAACCCCGTTTTTGGACAATCTACTCCTATGCAGGGTATTATTTCTGCACAAGGGGAAAACCTAGCAGGACCTTGGAATTCAGGGTAGGGATCCGTTCCCTCATCTAGAATGTCGATCTAGGTTAATTCTTTCCATAATCAATGGAACCCCAGAAAAAATACTATGCCTATCCCCACAGGATCGGCATGGGGTAATCCTTCCCAAAGTCCTTCGAATATAATGAATGCCCAATAATCTATGTCCTATTTAGGAAATTAGCTTATGATGTCTCCACATATGCAAAATCCATACGCTGGCCAGGGCCATGGTTTCTACCAGAATCCGGGCTAGCAGCCAAACTTTTTCTAGCAACCTGGTGCCAGTCAAACTCCAGGCCCCTTTTTCCTAGGTTATCACCAACAACCCAAACTACCTTTCTTGGTGACTTTACACTTGCCATATTTGACAAGGTTGTTGAATGACCCTATTTGTCATGATCCGCGTTGGCCTCCTATGCCAACGAAGTTTCCTTCAGACATTCCAAAGTTTGAAGCCAAGCCTAAGGAAGATCCAGGAGATCATGTGACTACCTTCCATCTTTGTTGCTCATCTAACTATTGAAAGATGAATCCGTACAGTTGTGATTGTTTCAACGTACTCTCATTGGGAGTGCCACGAAATGGTACATTGAGCTCGATCGCTCAAGATACTCTTATTTTGGTGAACTGGCGATGGCTTTCCTGAACCATTTCTAGTCACTTGTGAGATACGACGCTGGCACAGAGCTGCTCCCCAATTTTGAACAGACAACAACGAACCATATCTCTGATCACATCTAAGAATGGAGCGCCGGAAGAGTTTAATCAAGCTACCAGTCCCTTCAACATTCCTGCTAGAGTGGTTCCTTAAGTCTTTGGTCCCGCAATTATCCAAAGATGTTGCGACGTCAAGATTTTTCTCTAAAGAAGATGCCATCATGAGGGCTCAATAGTTTGAGCTCATCTATTCTCAGTCTGGTTTATTATACAACATCTTTCCAGATGCACCACGTTCAATACTGGATAAAACTAGAAAGAGAGTTGGACCACATGCCGATGGTATTGTCGGTTCAGCACAAACAAAGCCCGCTGAACAATTGACAAATAAGTTGCAGCAGTTATCAATACAACACACAACGGCCAGCCAAACTACTTCTTTGGCTGCTCCCTCTACCAAAACGTTGGAAGTACACACAGTGCATTCCACTAACCCCAAGGCCACCCAGCAGCCTGAAGGGAAGAAAAAAAAATGAAAGAAAGGTAAGGGGGACAAAAAACCCAATGATAATGCTGGCGGGGACAACACTGAAAAATGGAAGGTGAGGTATCCATGCAACTTGTGCGTGGAAGACCACCCGACCCATCTATGTCCTTGACTTGCAGAGGCCCAAAAAATTGTCACGTAGCAACAACAGGCGGTGTTGACTAATCCTTTTCAACATGGGAAAAATCTAACTCAAGCCTCTACAAGCGCAGAAGGAGGCATCCAAGAAACCTACCCGCCTTCGAGCAACCCCGCATCCATGAACATATATATGGTTAGGGGTGATGCTTTTATATCAACCATAGCGCACGACTATAGTAAACCAAGTGCTTCAGAGAAGGGTAAAGAAGTTGACCTCCCATCTCTTCCTCTATAGATTGAGAAGACATTGGGAGAAACAATGAAACGCATTCCAAAAGGTGCATTTAAAAAAGCTTCTCATAACCCAAACGCAAGGGCCGCCCAGAACTACTCTATGGTGGAGGATTTATCACAAACCCCTTGTGTAATGTCTGCTTTGGAGGTCCTCCAACGCTGTCATTCTCAGAGGAAAGCCTTGTTAACCACTTTGGGCTCTACTGAGACTTGTAATCTGGGTACCATCATGTTAGATACAACTGACTTAAGACCTCATCTGCCTTACCACATAGCGTTTCAGATAGTAGTGGCTTATCCCACGAAAATTTTTACTTGGAATATCTTCCACACGGTGGTCAATGAGGGTGCCTCGACATGCGTTATGTCACTGGCATGTTGGAAGGCCATTGGCTAGCCCATTTTGTCTCCATCACCTACTCTCCTCACTGCTTTCGACGGTTGTTCATTCCGACCACATGGCATCGTTCCTTCTTTTCTCATGTAGTTAGGAGGGAAGACCGTGTGTGTTGAAGTAGAGGTAGTCAATGCTCCCCTCAACTATAACCTCTTGTTAGGAAGGAGTTGGACTTATGGTATGCAAGTTATGGTTGCTACAGTTTTTTGGGTCTTGTTGTTTCCACACGAGGATCGGATAGTGACCATCGATCAATTGTCTTTCTCTAGACCTGACCCTGCTTTGGGGGCATCCACGGTCCCGATGATTGATAATCCTCAACTAGGTGTTGTTAACGTAGGAGTTGGTTTGTGCCCATCCTTGATGCATACCTTCGATTACCCACCCCCTCACGGCGACATCAAATTTATATACAATCACCATAAGGTTGATATTTTTCAAGTTTCGTCGTTCTACACGACTTACTTCGAGGATCCGTGGATACTTCCTTCCCCATCGGCCACAATGGATGAGACAGAGCACCCAGGCATGTCCATGCCCTTGTCTGCCACTGAAGTAGCATACTCTTTAGTCCAACAAGATTTAGCTAACCCTGATCCGACTCCGGCACAGGAGTTAGATCCACTTCTAAAGCCTATTTAGGCTCAGGGTTCTCTCACTAACACTGATTCATTAGACTTAGTCTTACCTTCTGACGAAGTAGTAATCGAAGAAATGACTAGTCCAAACAGACCTTGGGAAGATATTCATCACAGATCATATTTTCTCCCAGAGTTAAGCCCAATCAAAGCAGGAGAATTCACCATGACCATGATGGGAGATCAGTCGTGTCCTATTAATCTCTTAGCTACACATGAAATTTATGCTGAGGGAAATATGGCAACTATCGTTGAAACTATACCAATCAACATCTCCCGAAACCCTGGCGTCGTGGAGAACATCTTCGTCGGAGCAGATTTCTCCCCCGAAGAGATTTAAATCTACACGAATCTTTTCAAAGAATTCCGTGACGTTTTTGCCTGGTCTTATGAGGAAATGCCAGGTATCGACCCAAAAATAGTTGAACATGAAATCACAACGTATCCTGATGCCAAGCCTGTCCGACAGAAGCTTCGTTAAGTTAATCCTAAGAAAGCAGCAACCATCAAGATTGAGGTAGAGAAATTGCTAAAGGTAGGTTTTATCTATCCTATCCATTTGACTCAATGGGTGTCAAATCCTGTGTCGGTCAATAAAAAACAAGGCATGATTCGTGTATGTACCGACTTCCATGATTTGAACAAGGCATGTCCCAAAGATAATTTTCCAACACCATTCATCGACCAGATCATTGATGAATGTGCTGGTTGCGAAACATTTTCTTTCGTGGACGGTTTTTTGAGATATAATCAAATCCAAATCAAACCCGAAGAACAACACAAAACGACATTCATTCGTCCTTGGGGTACATTCGCATATCATAAGATGCCTTTTGGTCTTAAAAATGTTGGAGCCACATTCCAGCGGGCCATGTCTTTTGCTTTTCATGATCTCAAGCATATAGTCGAGGACTATCTAGATGATTTAGCATCACGATCTCGCAAGAGAACGGATCATCCCACACACCTTAGACTTATCTTCGAACACTATCGCTACTTTCGGATTTGCTTGAATCCAAGCAAGTGAAAATTCTACGTAACGTCAGGACATTTGTTGGGTTTCATTGTATCAACAACAAGGATCATGGTCTATCCTCTCAAGGTGGAGGAAATAGTCCAGTTGCCCCCCCCCCACGCACAATCCTTCAGCTTCAGAGTCTACAAGGCAAGGCGAACTTTTTACGACACTTCATCACCAACTATGTCAAAATCACCAAGGGATTTATGCGCTTACTGAAGAAAGACGTTCCTTTTTACTAGGATGATGCCGCTGAATGCTCTTTCGACGCATTAAAACACACCCTCACAACTGCCCCTCTGCTCCGGCCACCTAACTATAACAAAGATTTATTATTATATCTGGCTGCAGCAAAGTCAACCATTGGCATGGTTTTAGTTCAGGAAGATGATTTGTTCTCAGAATACGTGATCTATTACCTAAGCCGAGGCCTCATAGGATCGGAACTCAATTATTCTCACATCGAAAAACTTGTGTTGGTAGCAGTTCATGCTGTTCAACGGTTCCATCATTATGTTCTGTTTCGCAAGACCACCGTCATTGCTGTCGTGAATCCATTCCAGTACATGTTGACAGGATGGGTAATAGGCGGAAAAATTAGTAGATGGATAGTCATCCTCTGGGAGTTTGACTTGGACTTCATTTCCGCCAAGTCCAAAAAGTCACTGGTCTTCGCAGAGCTTATTTCAAAGCTTCTGGTTGAGTCAGGTGACATTCTACCTAAAGAATCGCCTATCCGGGGAGATATGTTTTTTATCACATCTTCATATCCCTGGTACGGAGATATACTTATCTATCTCCAGACTTTGAAGTGCCCCACTTCTTCTTCTCGTGATGAGCGTCGACGTGTCATTGATGTTATCTTTCGAGAAGCAGAAGTGTATACATCTACATAAATGTTATGGATGTGTCATTGATGTTATCTTTATTCAATATGGCATATGTGAAGTGATTTCAAGGTGTTCGTTGGGTATGCAGACGGTGCTAGTCGGCACACTCGGAGGCTTGCCTCTGCAGCTTGGGTAATCTTTACACCTCAAGGCCATTTGTTATCTTCTGGAGGTATATGCTTAGGTGACACCACAAATAATGTCGCCGAGTATAGTGCAGTTATTGAGTTACTTCATGACGCCTTGTCATTGGGTATCTCTCATCTCTGGGTCTATCTCGACGCTCAACTGGTTGTGTCTTAGTTAAACAGAGTATACTGGGTTCATGATCCAACCTTACACTGATGATTCCTTAGGGTACGTCTCTTAGAATAAAACTTTGATTATATTACATATTTTCATGTTCCTAGGAGATTAAACCAAATTACAGATACTCTAGCTAATCAAATTTTAGATTGGCATCTTGCACACATATGAAAGAACATTGACATAAGCATGTAAATACATTTTTGCACACGTAATCCATAAGACATAAAAGAGGAAAAAAAAACATATATAATATCATAAAGTAACCAGAGTACATAGATGGACGCAAGAACCTCAAAAATAGGACCAATAACGAGTCACAGGGCTTATGCCCTCAAAAAATATATACAAGTGGTGCTCGTGGCATGTAAAAAGTCTAAATAGGTTCAGGACCTATGGGCCCTGTTATACTGGTCCACAGCATGGGCTAAACATGGATGGCGGCAGGTCCTCAATCTCTACCATGGGGACTGTGCGAGTGAGTGCAGTAAAGTTCCGCTCAAATCGTCTAAGTACCCTCTCAGCCTCCCCGACTAGAAGGTTTCCTGCTACTGCTGGTCCCCTGGTAGCGGCAACTGTGGCTTCTAGCCGAGGATGATGCATGTTCCATGCATAATCGATAGGTCACACTGGTCCCACATCTGCATGCAACAAACGTATATCCGTCAAATACTCTGGCATATAAAAAAAATGATATATATAACAAAAACGACATAAAAATTACATACACAACAAAAAAAATACAAAGATGGAGACTTACCCATCTCCCCTCGCTCCTCACCAGGAGGCACGGGTATCTCAGGATCTCTAGAAAAGTCTATCCCTGCATATGGGTAATCCTTGATCACAGGGATCTACTGTGACAGCCATGCAAAAAAGTCATCATCGAAGGACTCATTGGTCCTTCCACCACCTTGTCGCAGCAGTAATACTGTCCATCTACATACAACAGGAAAAGAGGCCTGATGTCCTCGTACCACTTCTCGAGGACTAAAGCTTGGAACTCTCTCGAAAAAGAATGAACACAAAATAGTCCTGAACCCGAAGTTCCTTTGTGTCCACTGAGGAAAATTTGTCAATTGTCTCTTCATACACTCCAGTAGTGTGGTACTCCAATCAAACATTTGTGCATTCAAGCACAGAATAGCATAGTTCATCTGTGCGTGAGACGCCTGATGCAAGGCTGTTGAACCGGTAATCCACCAATGAGCAATAATATCGCTTGCAATGATAGGTTAGTGATCTTACTTATGGGAACCTGGGAGCTCAAATGGTTGGTCCCAGCCTCACAGTGCAGGGCTATCAGTTCCACTATGTTATGCGGCCCCGTTGGAAACGTCCTGAAATTGACTGGTTCCCCTCTCCTTGAGAGGCCAGTCAAAAAGTAGATATCCTCGGTGGTGGGCACTAGTGATTGCCCCTATAGCATAAAGGCCTCTGCATCAGGGTGCCAATAGTCAACCAAGGCATTCAGTAGCCTTGGTTGCGCTCGCATAAACGGACACAAGAATAACTTTAGTAAACTACATTGCATCAATGTGGCCACGACATTCGGATCTCCCACAACCAACTCACTAACTTCTTCATGCCCCCTTTCCCTCCAGTGGACATACATCTTGCCAACACAACAAAGTTTAGGAGGGTGAGTGAGTGTTGTTTGATTATTTTTGTCTATAAAGGGGGGTCCACGCGTGCTGTCTCAGTGACAGTTGCGTGTACACGCGAGAAGTTTTACTCTACCCGAGTGTACACGCGGCCTGTCCAGAGACAGCCCGCGTGGACCTAGGTCCAACCTTTTAAAGGTCAACGCCCACCCAAAAAATGAAATGCAAAGAAAAAATAAAGAATTGAATAGCTAGATAGGGGAGTTTGTACTTACTTGGTCCAAGCGGAAGTTCGTTTCGTTCACTGTAGCTCCCAAAATCACCATTTTTATCAAAGGGGGTCTTTTGGCTCCAGAGTCAATTTCCAAATCAGCAATCGTGATAATGAGCTGCCAGCTTCTATTTATAGGCTTTTTGGCCTCTTTTTGTCACTTTTTTGGCCTCCCTTATCATTTTCTTTATACCAAAAACCATTTAGAGTGATTCAGGAGTTATACGGGAGGGATTTGATCGGGTATTGGGACATTTTTTTTTAAGTTTTGAGGAATTTTTGACGGTCCATGAAATTTTTTCCAAGAATCAACTTGAGCATATAGGTTAGGTTACTACTCCGACTTTTGTGTCTCGTTGTTTTTTCCTCTATCATAGGATCGATCCCATTAGGTTGTGACATGGAACCATCATATCTTCTTTAGAAGTGTCGCAACTTGGCGATAGAGCTTACCAAAACATGGATTCCCTAGGTAGGTCCTGGTTGCATTATGGTGTCCATGTCGTCTCTAAAATACTATAGGCTCGGGAGTCCTTATAGTATTTCCTAAATATGAGTTTGAGCCTCATTTGCATGATTCTTCTTCACTCTTGATCTCACCCTCAGGACTCCCAAAAAATAACGGGTCTTATTTTAAGCCCTTTTCAGACCCTCTAAACATGAAAATATTGTCAAGCGATCTTGTGGCCTTTCATGCTCGTTAAACTGAAATTTGAAGTCACGTCTGTCCAGCGGTAGTTTACCCCTTTTTCAGTCCGGACGGTCAACTGTACGAACAAAGGTATACTCTATGGAACTTCCGTTATTTAGAAGAGTACTCTTAGGTATAATTTTATCCCTTTTTCAGGCTTGAGGGACTAAACTTACGAAAAAGGAACCCCCACGGATTCCATAGTTAAGCTCTTTTCAGACTCCCTAAAATTGAAAAGATCGCCAAGTGACCTTATTATTTCACACTCGTTAAATTGGTCCAGAAGAATATTCCTGACGGAGTCCATAGTTAAGCTTTTTTCAGACTCCTTAAAAATGAAAAAATGGTCGAGTGATCTTGTCTTTATCACACTCGTTAAAATAGTTTTGAATAAATGTCTTGTCGGTGCTAGTTTACCCCTTTTTTTGAACCGACTAGACTACCTTCGAAAAAGGTTCCCCAATGGAGTCTCCTTTAATGTTTTTTTAGACTCTCTAAATATGAAAAACCACTGAGCTTACCTTCTTTGGGCTCATTAAACTTACATCGAAGGACGTTACCATTGTGTGTTTTGTTAACTGCATTTGCATACCTTATACGCCAGCCTTGTAACAGTTTGCTTCTACGTCTTAACACCTTTGGCCCCCGGAGGATTTTTCCCAAGTATCATTCTACTAGAACATCAGTCTTGACCTTGTGCCTTGAGCTTGTATGTTTGCAACACTCATTCCTCCTTCGTAATGTAATATTCCTTTATTCTTTTTCCACAATTATTGAATAGAACAAAAAAATCAAATATACCCCAAAAAGAGGAAGGAAAAAGTATTTTCTTTATTGGCAGCATAATGAGTCGCCCTTGGATAAAGCACACATGTCCGTTTGTTCATCAGACTATGGGATGTAGTACGACCTTAGGAAGATTTTCTTTCTATATCGAGTTGTGTCCTCCACCGTTTGGTTATCCTTCCAAACATATGGAGATTTTGTGTTGCCTCCTGCTTCGTAGACTTATGATTAATGCCATGCTGCCTGAGTCTCATCATTTGTCGTGTTGTTATCCAAGGGAAGTTTGTCACCAAACCTGAGTTGGCCCCTCTGCAATATGTATCTTGTCCTGACTCCTCATACCCGACCATCCTGAACATCCAATCAAGTCCTTGTTCGAAATCATTGAAGCCTTCAGTCCGATCATCAAGATTATCAAGTCCATGACCGACGAGTCATCAAAGACCTCTGGGTAGTGTAGTCGTACACTCATATTACACTCCTACCAAAGTTTTGAATATTTTGAAGTTGTTGCTTGAGCTCTGAAGATCTCATCTCCAGCCATCAGGCCGAATCAGCTTCTAGAAGATGGATACTCTATATGTATATCTTTCTAATTTCGAGATGTAGCTCCATTGTGTATTGTTCGCGGCTACTCTTTATAGTTATTTGACATGGATCTACAGTGTATTTGATTGGTAGCCATGATTCTATTTTATCCCGAGCATGGGTATGCCTGCCTCGGTGAGACATGTGTTATTTTGCAGACGACGCCTCCCAGATCCTGATCCTTGGGATTAATCGTTCAGCACATCAGTAAAGATTGGTAATGTATTTCGGCCATCAGATGCTCTTTTGACCTCACACATTAGGGGGCATCTGTTATAACCCTAAATTGCACCACACATGCTTACCTGGCATCAGGCCATCTCATATCCTTTCTTTGCCAAAGCACTACTGAAAAACTCTTTGAAAATCCTCTTTTATAAAGGCCCACGTTCCCTATTCCATTACTGCATGCGTGTACACACTGGCTGACCCAAAACAGCCTGCGTGGACCGACAAAAGAACAAAAAAAAGGAAAGTTGCCGACGGAACACAAAAGCTATGGGTGAGTTAACTGGAACTCCCGGCCATGCATGGCTGAGGGTTCGTCCAAATACCTAGCTCCTTCTAGCCTATAAAAGAAGGGGTAGGGGTCCCATTTGGAAGAGGAAAAATATAACAAAGAAACTCTACCCATTTGCGTATTCCCATTGTCCCAACCCTTTAGCCTTTCCTTGTGCCAAAGGAGACTCAAAGCAAAGCAGTTGAAGGACAGAAGAAGAGGAGCCCAGGATCAGGTTCGAGGGGCGGTGGCCAGTCTCAACTTTTGTAAGTTGACTCATTCAAAGTAATAAAGAAAGTGCTTTTCCCGTCCCAATTCATGAACTTTTTATAGTTTGATTAGTATATGTTTGGATTTCTAACCTGTTAGTATATAAGTAGGATGCATGCATAGTTGTTGCTTGTCTTGTATGCAGGTCAACTTTGGAAGGAGTATTGCGAACAAGTAATCAAGTACAATGGAGGATCGACATCAAACACCAGGAACGAGGTAGGTTGATCTTTCCATACATTTACTAAGAAAAGGGGATTTAAATCTAGGGATGAAGGTAGAAAGTAGTTTTTCTTCGGTCATATCTGCATGCAAAGTCTGAACTCTATTTGCTAGTCCATAGGGAGATTTTCCCCACAACAAGAGGAAAATATGTTAATCTTCCAGCTGGCACGACACATGGTAATCTGACCAATCGGGATGTGGTTGCAAACTCCTTCAGATATATCTTTATATATCCCAGATCAACATCATACATGCCACCATCACAATGTGGTGCCTAGAGTCAGCATAAGAACCAACAACATAACAACCCACCACAACTAAATTAAGATATGCACACAAATGAAAAATGGATTAAACCAAGCCATATTCAGATACATACATATACATATACGTATAGTTTCAATTCATCATTTCTTACAATGTTATACTTTTCATGTACCTTTATTACTTGAGAGAATAACTATATCAAATAAAATATCAATTAAATACTTCTCCAAGTTTTGTAAACTCCTTCCCTCATAATTTACCAGGAGTTATAATAAAGACTTAATATGGATAAGAATAAAAATCAGTAAATTATACATACACATACATTTTCATCTTACAATGTTATACTTTTCCTGTAGCTTTATTACTCCAAGGAAATAATTATATCAAATAAAATATTGATTAAGTAAATAAATCCTCAATATTTCTATAAATTCGTCCATGCATAAATTCAACACATGTTATAATTAAGGGTCCAATCCGATAGATCGAGGTTTCGGGGGACCGAGGTACCGAACTTCACTTTTCAATGATGACTAAAACATAAACTTGTCGATTCGATAATACTAGCACACTTTATCTTCATGGTAGGATGAACGATGATCCAACAATAAACGTTATGTCAATCAATAGATCATATTGAGAAAGAATATCAAAGGCACAATGTTTCAAGGCCGATAGCTTGATGCCCTAACATCTGATCTACCTATATCAGCCTATCATCTTTCGGTACCTAGCTATCACGATGGAATTCCCACCGTGAGACACGTCACCATTGTGCATCATATATTGGGACATCCCTTGATGTTCTGTAAACTTTCAAAACTCTCGATGCCCGAAATCCCATCTGAATCCATGTCACTATGTCGATGTAGCATGTCGTTGGCCCATCAACATCTAGCAGAACCTCATATACTGAATTGTTGGTCCACTTCACATTAAGAAACGTGCCCAAACCCATGCCTCCTCTTGTAGGAAATCCCAAAAAAAGACGAGGGATGAAGATAAGGGGAAATCTAGATCAATGGTCTACCTTTGATCACGACACCCTCTGCATGTTCGAGGTTTAACAAAGAGAGGAGGGGACACAAAACTCAACGAGAGTTAATCCTGTGACAAGTTATCACAAATAAATTGATTGAGGTCCCATTATCCTACTATTAACCTAACCACACAAATCCGCCCCACCCCCCCACAATTGATACAATGGTGTTCCACATTTCACATAGTCCAAAAGGTATGATACCCTGGCGAGATGGGACTTGGAACACACAACCTTGTCATTTTAATGCCACTTATCTTAACCATAGCATGACACTTGGTTATCGGTACACCCTCCCACATGCCTATTATACTTATTTTTCACCTTCGAACATTAACACCTGATCAAGTGGTCTAACCGATAACCCAGAAACATGACACTACCATATAACATGTGGCAGAGTCATGTCTTGACACGTGGACATTTAGACAACTTCTCCTGTTCTATAGCTGACAACATAGGTATTGTCTCACTTGAACCAAAGCCACGTATGAAATGGGGTATGGATAAACATAGGTACAAGGTAATATATTGCATATCTTTGAAGGATACGTGGACAATCCAATGACAATTGGGGACTATTCGACGTATAATCAGATAGTTGGCCTCATGGCCCCATCTCTTTTGCACCATTTTTTATCATTGAGGAAAACTGGGAACCATGTTCCATGCACATACATCCATGGGAAACCCATAATCTTTACATATTAGGCTATGTGAAAAGAATTATTTCAACTCTTAATCCATCATCATCGACTATAGTCGAGTTTCTTTATAAGGAATTCAAAATAATAGAGGAAACCCAACCTGTAAGACAATGGCGATGGAGAAAGTCCCAGACGATGGCCTTCTTGACCCAAGCCTCCATCGAGGAGAAAACAACCAACAATATTGGATATAGAAATCAGGAGGAAATTTTCACCAACACGTAATCGAAGGAATGTACCTCTCAAATACCATGAGCTCAATCCCAAGGGCAGAGGGACATTCGAGAATCATCCTTAAGGTGTAAGTGTATCAACTCGCTAGCCAATACCAACAGCTAAAGACAAGAGATTTAAGGGTCCAGTTCTGAGTACACTACATCAGAAAGATGGAGGATGAGAAGATGACATTGGATGTCCTTGCAGTTAACCTGAACCTAAATCCAACCATGATCGACTACAAGTCTGACATCTGTGTTAGTTTATGGAAGTCAAAGTGCAATTCAAGTTACTTGAAGGGAATCCAAGGTTCACATCCAACGACTTCTCCATGAGAATTTGTTAATCTTTGGATTCTCCCACATCCAATGGTTTCTGTGAGAACAAAAGTTGACTATGGATGCAAAAAAAAATACAAGGAAGAAAGAAAGTACACATGCTCGTACATTTCAAAAGGCTTATGTTAAGTTGCAACAGTTTGACTCTATTCTAGAATCTAAGTGGTAGGCCTTACTAGCCACAAACCTTGTAGATTCTAATGGTATTGTAACTCAATATATTATTGCAGGAGCATCCCTTCTACTATGCAAATGGCAAGACAAGGTTGAGCAATATGATAGCTTCAGACAATAAGTTGTAAAAATTGTGCCAGAGTTGGCCCCTCCATTTGAGGAAGAGAAGAGAAAGGAGGCACAAAGTTGACTCGGGACGAGTCAAGGTTTGTGGTCGGGGCCTGTTGGACCCTCCATTTTTCAGAAATAGAGTTTTTCATACGCACCAAGTTTTGCAGAAGTATCAAGCAGTTGCGAAGAAGGGAAATACAGTAGCGGATGACCAGAAGTAGCGAAAACATAACAATCAATGTGTTAGCAAGGAGAACAACTCATGCGCCAATTGGATCACTAATAGAAAATATCTACAAGGATTTCATGTATTCCAGAAGGAGAAAATCAAGAGAGCAGATCTACGAATAAAGAAAGTAATTAGCGGACACAAGAAGCCAAAGAATACCCACGGAAGAACTATAAAGAAAGAAGCTATGTAATGGGTTGGGGTTATTTTATTTTTGTTGATCATTGTCATTCCCTATTATTCATTGTTGTTCATTTTATATGAGTTGATATGAGTTGAGTTGGGTTTTGTCCTAGGTTTATCATTAATTATCATTGTTATTGCAAGTAGTCTTGTGAAATTCGTTGTGATCGGCCTTTGTAATGAGTTTTGGGAAAATTGTTCTTTTGCAGGAGTCTAAGAGCACTATTACTTGTCTGAGTGATAATTCCACTGCATAGGTTATGAAATTCATGCGACATTTTGTACAGGCTAAGCTCATATTTGTTTATATAAGAAGGATTATTTGAGCCCTAAAATTTTGTTGGTACATACATGAATGTTACAGATCTTTTATATGCACAATATTTTTTATTCTCTCTGCCTGATAGTTGTGATATTGTTTATATATCTCAACATACTCAACTCCCAACACACCATTCAATTTTTAAGTTCATGGAACATTTACGTTCTGTTACAATATGTGCAATGGAAACCAATGTTTTCATAGAATATTTCTTATGTTTACACATGGTAGTCTGACCACTCGACATGTGGCAACAAAATCCCCTGGATATATGTTTAGATATCTGCATCACACATGCCACCATCACAATGAAACACCTGGCATCAATGTAGGAACCTGCAACATAACATTCCACCACAACTAAATTATGCTATGCACACTGTTAAAAAGTTAAAAATGGATTAAACCAGGCCATATTCAAATAAATGTATGTGACCTCGATGGGTATACATAATACAAACCTCTACTTTATAGCATTCATAATACAAAAATGTAATTCCTAACTTTTAGTTAATAATAATATATAATCACAATAATTCCTTTATGACCCAAAAATAACAAAAACCTTCATGTAATTCCAAGGCACATTCGTAAAGTTTCAATTTATCATATCTTACAATGTATACTTTTCATGTACCTTTATTACTCAAGAAAATAAATATATAAATCAAATATTAATCAAATAATTCTCCACATGTTCTATAAACTCCTCAATGCATAAATTCACCAACAATTATAAGAAGCCTTGATATGGATAAGAATAAAAATTAAATTCACCCGCCGTTATAAGAAGCCTTGATATGGATAAGAATAAAAATTAAATTCACCAGCCGTTATAAGAAGCCTTGGTATGGATAAGAAGAAAAATTAGTAAATTCTCTCTCTATATACATATAGTTTCAATTCATCATATCTTACAATGTTATACTTTTCTTGTACCTTTATTAGTATAGCGAATAACTATATCAAATAAAATATTAATTAAACAATTCTCCAAGTTCTGTAAACTCCTCCATGCATAATTTACTAGGAGTTATAATAAACACTTAATATGGATAAGAATAAAAATTAGTAAATTATATATCCACATATAGTTTCATCTTACAATGTTCTACTTTTCCTGTATCTTTATTACTCCAAGCAAACAATTATATCAAATAAAATATTAATTAAATAAATCCTCCACTGTAAATTAGTCCATGCATAAATTAAATAGATGTTATAATTGAGGGGTTAATCCGATAGATTGGGGTTTTGAGGGATCAGGTACCAAACTTCACTTTGCAACAATGACAATGGCTGAAACATAAACTTGTCAATTCAACAATACTAGCATACTTAATCTTCATGGTAGGATGGACAATGATCTAACATTAAACATTATGCCAATCAATACATCGGATCGGGAAAGAATCACAAAGGCACAGTGTTTTAAGGTTTTTGGCCCGGTGCCCCGACATCTGGTCTATCTTTATCGATTTATCATCTTCTGGTACCCCGATATCACGGTGGCATCTTCGTCGTGGGGCATGTCACCATCCCGCATTGGATATCGAGAGTTTCACCAATGTTCTCTAAACTTCCAAAACTCACAATGCCCAACGTCCCATATGAATCGAGGTCACTGTGCCGATTTAGCATGTCGTTGGCCCGTCAACATCCAATGCAACCTTGTATACTGAATTGTAGGTCCACTTTTCTTTAAGCAATGCGCCCAAACCCATGCAATGCGCCTCTTGTAGCAAATACTGACAAAAGAAAACAGATGGAGATCAAGGAAATATAGATTGACAGTCTACCTTTGATCACGACACCCTCTGCATGTTCAAGGTTTAACGAACAAAGGAGGGTCCGCAAAACTCAATGAGAGTTAAACCTATGATGAGTTGTCGCAAATCGATGGATTGCAACCCCATTCTCCCATGGTTAACCTAACCACATAAATCCTTCCCACACAATTGATACAATGGTGGCACGTTCCACACTTCACATAGTCCAAAAGGTCTGATCCCTTTTTGAGTTGGGACCTGGAACACATGGTCCTATCTTTTTAGTGCCACTTGTCTTACATGGCACAACACTTGGCTACTGGTACACCAACCCACAATCCTATTATACTTCTTTTACATGTTCGAACATTAACACCCAATAGAGTGGTATAACTGACAACCTAGACATGTGGTGCTACCATAGTTAGCCAACTGGCATCACACATGGCCCTCTCATCGACTGCCACCTTTACCGACACGTGACACTAATTTCACGTCATGAACCGCCCCCTTAAACTGAAAAATCATTGTTGGCACAAGGGCAGACCTAGGGTTCAGCTCCAAGAGCACACCAACAAGCCCTAGCTATTGGCCCTTTCAGCAGCACCTGTGAAGCAGATGCAGTCTCACCCAAAGAAACTATGAGGGGGTTGCAAGACAGAGATGTCTACAACCAGGGGAATATCAAGTGGTTCTAATTACAAAAACAACACAACATGCATCTATCATTCAAATAGCTAGATCTATCCTTCACAGCTATAGATCTGATCTAATACAATAATGCAGATAACAATATAACAACGATAGAGCTCAAAGCATCAATCACACACACAACAACAGATGTACGTGGTTCACCCTCTCTCTAGGGATACGTCCACAGAATTTTGCTTATGATATATTAAGATAAAGCTTACAGTTCTAATTTCTTCTCTTGGCTCGTAGATCCTCTCTCTCCTTCTCTCTTTCTCTCCCCCCTCCTACGTACAAAGCTGTAGGACTTGATATTCGCACCCAGCTAAAGATCTTACAATACCAGAAGGCTCTCTCTCTCTCATCACTTCTCTCACCCTTAATACAATATTCTACTAATGAACAGTGATCAATAACAAGGCTCAACTACAGTACTGACCCAACCTAGGTCCTTTCGACCTCTATTTATACATTACAATCCCTTACCGACAGCCTTAGGTCAAAACCTAGGTGTTAAAACCCTAATTACCAAAACCCTAGGTGTCTAAAACCCTTGGTTGACTTGACCCCTTTTTCTAAGCTTTGTCAGTCTGTCTTTCCTTCTTCATCCCACAGTGCTCCAAAGCATCCAATGCTAGATTTTTTCACTTCTTGAGTCGTCCTCAGTCCATCTTCCTTGCTGATCTATCATCCTCAATCTCCTCATCCAATGGCTTGCTTTTTCGCACTTCACTCCATCTTTTCTGTTATTTTGATCAATTCGACCCAGTGACAGTCACTGTGTCTCCCGCGAAGCTCACTTTTTACCTTTTCTTCCTCGTTCTTCACTTCCTTCCATAACCAAGGGCCAACAGCCCCCCAACACTCACCTGTGACTCATCCTGAGGCACTTGACCTCTGATCCTCTTGTTTTACTTCGACTTTTGAATGCACAATGCATCCCTTGCTTTCTGCTTTATGCTTCCTTTCCATCCTTTTGAAGACTATCTTTTCTGTGTCTGGTACCCAGTTTCAACTGCACCTGGTACCTAGAACCTTGTATTCTTGATTCTACTGAGAGTTGCAAGCCAACTGGTTGTCATAGTACAACTTCAGTCGACTCCCATTCACCAAGCCTTCCTTCCAGTCTCCTTTCAATGTCTTTAGCTACACAACTCCTCCTTCTGTAACATAGGCAATCTCATATGGTCCAAGCCAATGCGTTCTGAACTTCCCAGGGTGTTTGATAAAAATTTTGTCATATACCAGCACTAAATCACCTTACCCAGGAATATCTTCTTCTTGATGTATCTGTCATGGTAGGTCTTTTCTCGTTCCTTCTAAATTTGTTGATGGAAGCCTGCAATGAATCTGTCTTCTTCTAGTTCAACCAACTGTGCTAGCCTCTCATGAACAACGACAGTATCATCCATGTCTGTAAATGCAACAATTCTTAAGCTTGGTACCAAGTACTCCATTGGGACAACAACTTCAAGACCATAAACCAACTTGAAAGGGGTCTGGATTGTTAATTTCTTGCAAGTGGTTCTATAAACCCAGAGTACTGCTGGTACTCTTAAATCCCAGCCATCTTTGTTCACACTGCAAATCTTTGTCAATGCTATCTCCAAGATCTTGTTGAATGCTTCAACCATTCTGTTTGCTTGTGGATGGTAAGGTGTACTCTTTTGATGGTGGACTGCAAACTCTTCAGTCATGGATTCAACTATCTTATTGATGAAATGTGTACCTTGATCACTCATAAGGACCTTAGGGCATCCAAACCTGGTTATTATTTCATCAAATATAAAACGCGCAGCTATAGCGGCACTACAGTCTTTGACTGCTCTTGCTTTGGCCCATCTAGTCAGGTATTTTATCGCAGTGATAATATACCTTGCTCCTGTGCACTTTCCTGGAGGGTTTATAGGTCCCACCAAGTCAATGGCCCATTTTTCAAATTCCTGCAGGGTCATCTATGGTGCTAATGGCATCTCATCTCTTCAGGATGGTTTTCTAACTCGCTGGCATACATAGCATGCTCTGGTATATTCTTTAGCATCTTTGTGTAACGTAGGCCACCAAAGGCCAGCTTGCAGAACCTTCTGCGTAGTTGCTTTTCCTACGTAATGTCCTCCTGCAATGCCTTCATGAGTTTCTTCGAGGATCATAGGGTGCTCTGCCTCCATCACACATCTTCTTAGAATCTTGTCAAGTCCCATTTTATATAGATGACTAGCTATCAGTGAAAAATATGCAAAGCGCACCACTAGCTATTTCTTCTAAGGAATTGTGTACTCGCCTAGAGCCATTCCTGTTGACAAGAACTGGACTATGTCTGTGAAGTGGTCATCAATATTTCTAATGGTGAGAAACTATGCATCTGATAGTGTATCCTCCAAACTAGTAGGTTCTTCACCATGTTCCAACCTCGACAGGTGGTCTGGGATTTTGTTCATTTTTCCTGGCTTAACTATGATCTCAAAATCATACTCCTAAAATAGCAGAAGCCATCTGCAGATTCTCCCCCCCAACACTGGCTTGTTGTCTAGGTACTTCAGCATGGAGTGATCAGTAAACATTTTAAAGTGTCCTCCCAACAAGTAGTGGGGAAATTTCTGCAATGCATACACCATGGCTAGTCCCTCTCTCTCTATAGTGGTGTACTTAACTTCAGTTGTGGAAAGCTTCCTGCTGGAAAATGCTAATGGATGATCAATGTCCCCTTCTCCAGGTTGTGCCAGTATTGATCCCAATGAAATGGAGGAAGCATCAACATGCACATGAAATTCCTTTCTCCAGTCCAGAAAGACTAGAATAGGCACAGTTACCATCTTTTGTTTCAGTGTGTTGAAGATTTGTTGGCATTCTTCTGTCCAACCGAACTGACAGTCTTTCTTTAATAATTTCTCCATTGGTGCAGTAATCTGAGCATATCCTTTGATAAATTTCCTGTAATAGCCAGTATGTCCTAGCACGGTGCGCAGTTGTTTGACTGAAGTAGGTGGTGGCAAATCAACTATAATTGCAATCTTGGATGGATCCACCAACAATCCTTGCTTGCATACAATATGTCCTAATAATACTCCAAATGGTGAGAAGAAGATGCACTTCTTCAAATTTAAATCAATTTGACACTGTCTACATTTATCCAACATTAGCCTTAGACATTCAATATGATTTTTCAACAAACTAAAAATAGTCCAGTCATCAAAGTATACTTCTAAAAATTTATGCAAAAATTATTTGAATGCTTCGACCACCACCCTGGAAAAGATGGCTGGGGCATTCTTCAATCCAAATGGAATTATTGTATATTGGTAGGATCCCCACTCTGTAGCAAACATAGTCTTATGGAAATCCTCCTTAGCAATGTGGATCTAATGGTATCCTGAAAATCCATCTGTAAAAGAGTACACTTCTTGGCCTCCCACGTTATCCAACACTTCGTCTGTGACTGGTGTAGGGAAAGGATCATGTAGACAAGCATTATTCAGCTTCCTAAGATTTACACAAATCTTGATCTCACCTGTCTTCTTATCTTGCACTACCATCGGGCTAATCCACTCTGACTCCTCGACAGGTTCAATAATCCCTGCTTCCAGTATTCTGTCAAGCTCAATCTTTACTTTTTTCTTCTATTTTAGGTTCAATTTGTAGGGTCTTTTCTTGACTGGCTTCGCATCTGGTTTGAAAGGTATTCTCATCTCTCCCATAGGTCCTTTGATTCCCTTCATATCAGTGAACTTGGTTGGGAACAAGTCCTGATACTCGTGCAATAATTCTGTGATTTTGTCAGTGGTAGCAGCGTCCCAGTAATCTTTGATATTGGCAAGCTTTGGTGTCTCCTCTGTCCCGATATTGACTTTATTTATCTTTATAGACTGTCCAATGAATGGAATTTCAACTCCTAATCCTTCCACATCTCTCCGACCTTCTATTTTTGCGATATTCACCTTCCTTGGATCATTGTTTTCATCGAAATTAATGTTGTAGCAGATCTGCAGTTTCTAGAGGGGCACATTCCACTCATCCTCTTCTTGCTCCAAAGGGAGGCCAGATTCCTCCTTAAATACTTTCTATCTCACCATCTGTAGTGCTTGATATACTGAAGGAAATTCACTTTCAAACAAAAAGGTGGTTATTAAATTCTGGATCATACCTTCCCATTTTGAAGTGACGAGGCACAACTCTTCTTGAAGGTACCAGTTAATCGGGGTGGTATCCAGTGTATTGATGAATCTATGTACCCATTGTTCTCTAGGAATGTCACTCCAGGCCTCTTCGCAGCTTCGTACATGGTCCTCTGGGCAGCTTCGACCTGTGTACCTTGCTTCACAGCTTCCTACTTGTGTTGAAAACTGCACTGTCATCAAAGTTCGACATTGTGTCAAGTCTATGATGTTTCCCTTGTGTGTTCCCCGCCATCTTCCTGGTGTGGCCTTCATGGCCTCATCCATTGCCAACAACCTCTGTTGTGTTGGTAGACTTGTCTCAAATTCTGATAAGAAGTTCTCTAAAGGGTTCATCCCATCAAATGTGGGTAGATTACTCATTGTTGTGCCAATCCAACTAAATTCTCTGGTTAGCCTAACACATCTTCTTATAGATACTTCATACATCTGGTTCTGCCAGTTCTCTAGCACTTCTTCTGAGTCAGATGAACATGTGTTGTCACTTCGCCAGCTCAGATTTCCGTCAGCTATAGGGTTGATATAATCCTGTTGTCTGGTTGTTAATTTGTAGATGTTTTCTAGTTCAAATGCATGGTCTTCTTCTATGATAGGCTTTGTATATCGGGGACCCTCATCTGGATCTAAAGGTGCAATGACCCTAAGGCCATCTTTCTCAAATGTCATGCATCTTTTCTTTAGATCAACAACAGTAGAATTGTCAAAGGCCCAATCAATTCCTAATAATGCAGGGTAAGGGAAACTATCATCAACAATTTCAATTACCTCAAGATCTGCAGAGGTTCTTACTCCATCAATGTCCACTAGGACATGCTCTAATTGTCCAAATGGGCTGACAACTTGTTGATTATCCATGCGAAGCCTAATAGGGGAATATATCAGCTTGGGTTTTCCCATCAGTGCCCAAGTCTGCTTCGTCATGACATTGACCTCTGACCCTAAGTCGAGGACCACATAGTTTATCTCATACTCTCCTATCTAAGCATTCAACTGTAATTCTTTATTTTTCCTTCTCCTTTTTCCAATTTGGTGCACTGCCCTATTTAGTAAGGGGTCTATCTTTCCTATCTCATACTACTTTATTAAACCTTGTAATTCTTTTACAACGCCTTTATCTTGAATCAACTTAACACAAGTGTACAAAAATTCCATGAGTTTGCTTACCTCTTTCCCTTCTATTGGCGATGCAGACAGATCAAACACCTGAGGCATGCCATATTCTTTGATTTCTGGTTGTCTCTTTGATGAACATCCTTGATCTCCTTTGAACTCTTTTCTTGCCTCCTCGAATATCTATCTTTCTTTCTTAGCATCGAACGTTGGGGTATTTTCTGTAGCTTTCTTGACTTCGTGGTCGTTTTTAGTATTTCCTTGGGCTGCTCTGTCTTCTCCTGTAGCAGTGCCTCCTCGAGTGATAACACTGACACTAGGATATGCTCCGCGAGGTTCAACATATATCAATTGTACTTGTGGGTTCTGTTGAGGCCCTCGTATTTCCTAAAGTTTAGCCAACAACACAGGGCATTCCTCTATGACATGCTCGAAGGAGTTATCGTAACTACAGGTTGTGCAAGGATTCTGACAATCCCTTGCTAAATGTCCTGGTTGCATGCATTTGTAACAGATTATTTGTCCTCGGCCTCAACCCATACCTCCTCCTTGTCCTCATCCTCTGTAGCCACTGCGAGGAGTGAAATTTCCTCTCCCTAGAGAGTTGTACTGCGAAGTGTTTCCTTCTTGTTGTAATTCACCTTGAATCTTGTATATGTCTCTCGGCCTTTCATGCATGAGATCATAAGCTATACAATATCGATCATCATGCCCCACTAATTTACAGAATGTACAATACAATTTTTTGGGTGTCTGAACATACTTCTGCATGTAGTATCACTCACTTGGGCGATGCCTATTTCTACATACATCACACCAAGGTAGGTTAACTTGCTTTAAGGGGCTCGGTGCCCCTAATTCCAAGTACTCATGAAATAAGGGGCAGTTTTCCTTATCATGGCCTTTAGATCTGCATCTTACACACCAGATATCTTCCCTTTTGTCTTTTCCCTTATCTTTCTTCATATCCTCGACCTGTAAAGACAAACTAGTTAGCTAGCTCATGATCTAGCTAATGCTTGAGCTAGATTCTCCCATCAGTGTTGATTCAAGCTTCATGGTGATCTCCAAATATTCTGCATGAGATGCAATCTTCTACTCCATTAGAGGGACTCTTATGTGTGGTAACAACGCAATTATGAACCATTCTTTGTTCTGTTCATCGGGGATTTGAAAAGTTAATTGGCCTGTCAGGGTCTTGAATCTCTGGTTGAACTCCCAAACAGGTTCTGATACCTTTTGTTTAATCTCTTTTAGTTTTGTAATACAATGTGACTCTGACTTAGGTTTCTTAAACTCTTCAATCAACACATTATTGATCCCATTCAAGGGCTTAGGCTGTGCCAGTCCTTGGACAAGTTTCATGTACCAGCTCAATGCGTGGTCCCTTAACGTAGTGTTGAACTGGGTTCTCTTGATGGATTCATCGGTGATACTTTTAATATTCCATATGGCTTCACAAAGAAACCAGTGTTAATCTGGATCTTCATATCAAACTCCTCTAAAGATAGGGAGTCTCATTTCATCTACCATAGACCTAACTAGGGTTCTTGTCTAAGTAGATGTTGAGCTACTAGTAACAGTACTCTGAAGACTCTGGTGGTTCTGGATATTCTTACTGCTAAGTATTGTTGGGACAACAGGAGGATTAACATTACTTACTTTAGTAGTCCACGTAGTTCCTGAGGTTTCTGGCTCACTTTGGCACAGTTCTTCAGCTTCCCCTTCTTCTTTTCTGGTGGGCTCTGGATGCTCTTCGTCAATTAGATCTACCTCTTCTCCGTAGTTTTGCTTAAACAAGTTATCAAGGTGAACTCCTCAGAATACTTTCCCATTGCACATATGTCATGCTTCTGTGTCATTGTCGTTGTCCGAGATCTTGAACATTAGCCTTTTCAAGTCCGACCAGTCTACTGTGTCTTCAATATGTGGTTTTCATGCAAGAGGATCTTGATTCTTAGCTTCAAGAAGTGGAAAATTTTTCCTTTGGGTCCTTTGAAAAAGTATCTCTTGGCTTGACTATACGATTATGCTTTGTCAACAGCAAACTCGGTGATATACCCTCCAATGGTACTATCAAACCAGTGATATACTGCCCTGGATACATCGTTGTTGACTCTCTTGACCTTCTGGATCAATGCTGGTGTCCAAACCATAGGAGGTCTAGATCTGATTTCAAACTGTGTGTCGGCTAACCTAGCCAACCACTCATGTAGCTCTTGATGGATTCCTTCAAAGAAGATCTCGTGAGTGTCGGTGAATATGTATCTTTGTAGCCAATCTTCAGTAGTCAGTTTAGGGTTCTTGTTCTGGGCTTCAACGAAGTCCTTCTCTTGATCCTCTATCCACTTCTGGATCTCTTTCTTCGATGGGAACCACCTTGACATTACCTTAAAAATATTCCTATCCCAGCAACAAAACCATTTGTTGGCACAGGGGTAGACCTAGGGTTCAGCTCCAAGAGCACACCAACAAGCCCTAGCTACTAGCCCTCTCGGTAGCACCTCTGAAGCATATGGAGTCTCACCCGAAGAAGCTATGAGGGGGTTGCAGGACAGAGATGTCTAAAACCAGGGGAATATCAAGTGGTTCTTATTACAACAACAACACAACATGCATCTATCATTCAAATAGCTAGATCTATCCTTCACAGCTATAGATCTGATCTAATACAATAATGCAGATAACAATATAACAATGATAGAGCTCAGAGCATCAATCACACACATAACAACAGATGTACATGGTTCACCCTCTCTCTAGGGCTACGTCCACAGAATCGTGCTTATGATATATTAAGATAAAGCTTACAATTATGATCTACGCTCTTGGCCTGCGGATCCTCTCTCTCCTTCTCTCTTTCTCTCCCCCCTCCTGCGCACCCAACTACAGGACTTGATCTTCGCACCCAGCTGAAGATCTTACAATACCAGAAGGCTCTCTCTCTCAGCACTTCTCTCACCCTTAATACAATATTATCCTAATGAATAGTGATCAATAACAAGGCTCAACTACAATACCGACCCGACCTAGGTCCTTTCAACCTCTATTTATACATTACAATCCCTTACCGACAGCCTCAAGTCGAAACCTAGGTGTTAAAACCCTAATTACCAAAACCCTAGGTGTCTAAAACCCTAGGTCGGCTTGACCTACTTTTTCCGAGCTTCACCAGCCTGTCTTTCCTTGTTCATCTTGCGGTGCTCCAAAGCATCCAATGCTGGATTTTTTCACTTCTTGAGTCATCCTCGGTCCATCTTCCTTGATGATCTATCATCCTCGATCTCCTCATCCAGTGGCTTGATTTTTTGCACTTCCCTCCATATTTTTTTTTCTTTTTCTCACTTCGACCCAATGACAGTCATTGTGTCTCCCATGAAGCTCACTTTTTACCTTTTTCTTCCTTGTTCTTCACTTCCTTCCATAACCAAGGGCCAACAATCACCATGAAACGTGGAAAAGTCAGGTATTGACACCTAGACCTCCCAGGTGTACTGATATGATGTACATGTTAGCATAGAATGCTCACTTGATCGATCCAAGTGTTGTCACATGTACATTGTCCATTGGTTGGGTGATGTCATCTCAGAATCTATGGACATTGGGACATCGACCATCGGATGATCAGCCCTTCCATATTTTTCATAGCCCAACAACACCCAACCCAGTATTAGCGGACACATATGACACATGGAACTACCACCATCGTCCATCCACCAAGACACACAAACCTACCAATCTACATGTTGGCATGACACATGGTATTCGGACACTCGACAAGTGGCAACAGAATCTCTTGTATCTATGTTCAGATATTCGAGATAAACATCACAATTGACACAGTCACAATGTGACATGTGGCATCAACGTGGAATTCTCTTTGTATGACATGTCATGATATGTGAAATCCCTGCCATGGGGCACATCACCATTGGGTATCGCATATCAGGACTCTCCCTGACATTCTGTAAACTTTGAAAACCCCCAATGCCCGACATCCCATCTGACCATCCATTGGAGGAACGCGATCAAAGATCAATCATCTACGCATGTGGACAAATAGAAGATTCATTAAAAAAAAAGGTTATTTTTTGTGTTGCAACCATGGGACACATTTCACGATTTGGTCATAGCAGCCATTGGAAAACCAGCCACTTAACAACTTCATACAAAACAAAATATTTCCTAGTCTCGGGTTCGATTAAATTTTTATCAATGGAGATTTGAAAATTTTCCATAAAAGGAAAGGCAATGGATCTAACATGTGGAATAGTGCTCCCGCCTACCGGACCATCTAGACTTTATACTCATTACCAACAGGGATCTCCCATTATTCCACCGATCCAGTATCCATACTACGCATTATTATTTCTTGTTTCCCAATAATACCCTATGATCAAAAATTGGCATTCAAGCATTCAACGATCCAATGGACATAATTTATAGTGCACTTAAAAAGAAAATTCGACAGCTAAATATGCTCTCTTTGGACAGGTGAAATTTAAGATAGTCATAACTGTCTTTCCCCCATTACAACTCTGTCATGACTTTATGGAAATTTAATGAAATTTAATGAAGAAATTAGTGCCAATATTTAACGCATTTATCTTGTGAAATATTTGCATAAATGGACTAAGGGATAGTTCAATATTTAACGCATTTATCTCACTGCTTAAATCCATGTCTTAATTTAGACAATTTTCTGTGAGCTTGGCTCTAATGGGTTAGTATCAGAACCTATTTTCTATTATTTTATTTTAAATAGAACTGTTAGTTGTTTCTTTTAAAAAAAACTCACACTTTGTCGATTACTTACAGGAATTTGCAGAGAAAAATGACTCCGAAAAGAAAAGAGAAACAACCAACCGACAATGAAGATGACACTGAAAATAACCCAAATTCGTCATTCTTCATTGATACTACATTCAAGACTGGCATGAGAAACAATATGGAGTGGAGAAAAATTTATGAATTCTTCCAACAAGGAGATTTTAGTGACAAAAATGAGTCAGATGTCGATGATTTGGTCCATATTGAAGCATCACAACTTCACAAAATTGCTTCCAGGCCAACAATTGTACCCTATTATGACATGATATGATGGATAATCTCCCATACTGATATCTCTACATGTATTGTTGTTAATTAATCACACCAAGTTATTGGTTCCTTTATACCTAAAGATGTTATTAATATGTATAAGTTAAGCCAACCCACAATCCAGCTTGATGACAATTTCATCAACAAATTCATAAATGAAAAAGTCGAAAAGGAAGAAACGAAAATGGCCCATTTGATTAGAGAATGGTGATTTGAACCTGATTCTTTCAAAGTAATAGGTGACAAAATGTATCATGTTACTAGACTGAAGAAATCCCCAATGTTAGTTTCCATAATGATTTGTCATCTATATGGTGATAAAAATCCCTCCAGATTCAAGTTGTCTTGGGTCCCTATAATGCATGAAGTTCTTGCAAGCAAGATTTTCAATTGGGCCCATATACTTTCTACCAATATTAAACAAGAAGTGCAAAAGTATCAACAATATCCTCTAGGATACTACACAAAGTTTTTTTATGTTTGCCTACTTGGTAGATTCCATCTGTGCAATGACCCCTTTCCCTCTTTTATCTTGGAACTGGTCTCCTGTCGAGGAACCAATTCACTTTTACTATTCTAAACTGTGGGAAATCAATTGCAAAAATAATTTCTATGATATCTGTAATTTTTTCATGATCCCATTGCATCTGCTTTTAAAAAACCTTCCAGCCCCAAGATTCAGTCAAGAAGCTATCAATTCCATAAAAAAAATAGGTGATTAGTTTATAGATGAAGAATTTTCATACATTAGAATATTTGGCTATGAAGGGCCCCCTCATCTCTTGCTCAGATATGTCCTAGAAAATCTAGCATTAAAATAAATTGCATACTGGATTGTCATTGTCGTCATTACAGTCACTTTGGATAAAAATTCAAAAAAAAAATGGCATGATTTCTCGATTTCACTGGGTATTTATACCTTGTCAAATCCAAAACATGCTCAAAAGGAGCTTGAGTCACTGGATCGAACCTAGATGGCACATGGAAACTTTAAGAGACATGATCTAACAAAGGTTTTCAAAAAACATTATGCTATGGTGAAAATCAAAACATATATTCATGAACAAAGACCTTTTCACCTTGTTTTTTAGGGGGCAATGCACTTCCATGAAGTAAGACAAAGAATTGATTCCATAAGAAATAGTGATAATTTCTTGCACTTTATTGAATGGAAAGTTAATAGAAAGAAATATTTCCTTAAGGAAAAGAACATAATATAGGGAATTGTATAAGTTGAGGAAACTGAAGGAGAGGATAAAAATGAAACAAAAACAGAAGTTCACAAATCCTCACAAGAAAATATTTTACCAAGAAAAGAAGACTCAAGCACAGGAAATACCTAGACTCCTGAAAAACTAACTGAGACAAACACAAAGATGAACACCATCATAGACATCAACTTTTCCCAAAAAAAACTTGTCCACATTACTAATCCTATCAACACTACTCCCATAACCTCAATTCCAGGAAGTCAGGTTACCAGTTCTTTCAATCTTGACAACATTTATCATGTGGAAGATGTTGTTCTATCTTTAGACAATTTTGTCTTTGATGACAAAACCAAAACTATAGAAAAGAAAAGGTCCAAAAAGAGAAAAATGAACCACCATGAAGAAATCACACAAGAAGTAAGTCAATTATGGAATGTTGCACTTTTTAACGATGAATAATTTGCAGAGGAAGTTGCTAATTGGGGGAATTTTCCATTGCCAATAAATGGTCTGTTATGATATTAACCAACCAACTACGGAAAGAGAATAATATAGTAAAGGAACTTGTCGAACAACAAATGATACAAGAACACAATTGGCAACAAAAACATGAAACTCAAGTCAAGTCCATCAAAAAAGAAAACAATATTTCTCAAAATATCATTGCAGAGTTGATAGCAAAAATAGATGCAATTAAAATTGAACATGATAGAGACTTGGCCACATTTGTTGCATAAAAAGAGAAAATCAATAAATACTATGAGAACCAGATAGATACCTTGACCACTCAACTAGAAGATTCCAAAATAAATAATGAAAGTTCAAAAACCCTAAGAAAAGAAGCAATAGAGCTTAATGCTAAATTATCATCTTCACAATTATTGTTCTATTCAAGATTGTATCTGATTAAAGAACAACATGAACAAATCCTTCACTTTTTTGTTGAGTCCCAGTCACAATGTAAAAAGAAAAAACATCTACAGGCTATTTTTGATAATTTGAAATTATGGGAGGCACACAACACCACTTTACCACCATGATACACTAAAATGTGTTAAGAAGAAAAAATCCAAACG
>ML828764.1:47368-58475 GCA_009831015.1 Picea engelmannii | reverse complement strand
CATATCAGTGCTCCCTCCCAACCTGGGAGTCATCTCTTCCTTTTTCAATAAGGAAGTCGTCTCCACGAGCTCCAGCTTGAGTACACAAACTCTTTCATTTTGGACAGAAGCTTTACCAAAATGTCTGCTTATCTACTCATCTGTGGAGATATGTAATGGAGAGCCTCTTTCTCCTTTCTGAACTTCATCACGGATAATGTAATGCTCGATTTCAAATGTACTTCGTTCTGGAGCACTGGTTTTCTCTGAAGGCTTCATGTAGCTCTGATCAATAAAGTATATCATAGTTGGAAAACTAGAACATATCCATGTGACACTTCTTCTGTTATCATGAGATCTGATCTACTAAGTAATCATCTTGATACAATATCTCTTTTATAGAAAATCTTCACCACGCTTCTGCTATGCACCGGAGGTTCTCCACCAAGTTGTCTTCTTCTATCTGCATACAAGGGTCTCTTTTTGGTATGCCTCAAAGTCTTGAGGTTGCTCTTCATACGCTCTTTATTCAATTTCTCTGGAGAACATTCTTTGCATTCATCTAATGTAGAACTCCAACTCATGGATGTTACGGATGATATAATGACTCATGTAGAGATATGTCTGGTTTACTGAAACAAGTAATCATCGTGGTCTTCTCCCTTCATCTGGGAGAACTTCTAGTTCTAGATCTCGCAATGCTTTCATTCATAAGTCTTCCATACATTGTTCTTCATCACGACTTTTAGTTCCTCTGCTTGATTGTTTTTATTGAGTTCATATTAGGCTGACAATCTTGTGATTCTTGATACAATGATTGGTTGTTCAGGCTTCTCTTCTTTCTTGGAATCTTCATGTTCTTCCTCATGTTTTTCTTTTTCCTTTGGGTCCATGGAGTTTCTTATAGATTCCATGCCCTAAAGATTCCACTTATTTTCATCATAGGATCACAGATCTGGATGGACAACCAGGGATACTTTAAGGCTTCTATGAGGTTGAACTGAGCAAATGTATTGTCTTTCATGGTTACTACCATGGATATATACTTCATCATCTTCAATGGATCATAGGATTAGCTCCCTCCTAATCCTTGCTTCATATATGAGTGCATATAATCAACTCCCTCCATCTAACAGAGTCCACGCTTCTGTCTGCATCCTTATCGTCTTCTGCAATATATAATTGGCTCTCTCTATCTAACAGAGTCCACGCTTTCGTCTTCTTGTCTTCTACAAAACGTCATAAGTCTTTCTCCAATTTCCTCTTGATTGTTGACTTCTTTCTATCTTTGCTTCTTCTAAGTCTCTTCATGATTTATTCGGCTTATCTTGAAATAGTTTCCACATAATTTGCTTGATGCATTTCATTCTTTCATGTATTATCCAATGATATCAATCCTTATCTTCCATCGGTATAGTTCTTCTTGGAACACAATATCTTCCAAGAGATAGATATACAAGATATGTACAGAGACGATGCAAACAAGATATGTACAAGGAATAAGAAGAGTATTGTTACCTTTAGAAGAAGAAGTCTCTTTCATCCTACTTAGTCTTCTTTGTAGATTCCTTTTCTTCGGCAACTGATGTTTCGTGTTTCTCCTTCCATTTCTTTAGCTCGGGACAATGATTCTTGTAGTGGCCATACTTTCGATAGTTGAAGCATTATACTTTTGAAATGTCTTTCTCTTGATTTGGCATCCTCCTTGAACCAAACTTCCTTTTGTCCCTGAAATTCTTGAATCTTGTTGTGAAGGCTTGATCATCGTACTTCTTTTGGGATTTCTCTTTTGCACTGATCCTTGATTATTCTTGAGCACGGCAAGTCCAAAGTTCTTCAAATATTGGATACTCCTTCCTTGTGTTCATGCTTGCAGCAAATGCATCCCACGTCTTGGGAAGACCATTGAGTACTATATTTACCTATTCTTTCTCTGAAATGATTTCTTCAATAGCTTGTAGTTGATCTCTTAACTGAGAGATTCTCACAAAATATGATGTTATGATGTCCTAATCATTCATCTTCATGTCACGGAGCTCATTCTTCAGACTCGTAACTTGTCTAATGTTTCTGACCGACAAGAGATTTGTTAGGGCATCGTACATCTTCTTCGATGAGTCAAGATGGGAGATGTAGGGTATCAAGTGGTCTTTTATAAATTCCACTATGATACTCATAGCATTGATGTCACTGTCTTTGAACTTCTCTGTGGCTGCAACGTTCTGCAGTTCCTTTTATTTCCCTTCTTCAAACTCTGGTTTCACGATCTTTCCTTTCATGATATCCAGCACTTTATTCTTGGAAAGGATGAGATCAATCCTTGTCTTCCACGCTCTGAAGTTAGAAGCTCCATCTAACTTGTTCGTTGACTTCATAGAGTAAGTCATGGTTGCTTTGACTTGGTCAACCCTAGATTTGACCACAAACTCAAACTTGACATCTTGGCTTGCTGAGAGTACCAGGAGATGCGCTAGGCTAGGGTGCATTGATCTGTCCGGAGATTAGGTCAATCCCTTCACTTAAGGTGCCTCAACGAGAGGATTAGGGTTTMTGCAACTGCACCTGCTAGTAACCCTAGCGGCAATGCTTTGGTGACTGCTCCTGCTAGGAAACCCTAGCGACAGTTCTTCAACAAGMTTAATATCCTTCTGGCTATGTTTCCTTCCAATGGTTAGACTGAATGAAGGAGGTGTGGGCCCATAACCTGTTAGAATATAAGTGGATGTGCTCATTTTACCATTGACAATACCCTTGTCACCCAACCATAGGCCGAAGCCACCCTCCGAGCACCTTAACCTTGACAGAGAATCACTCTGAAAGCAAACCCTAGGCTAGATAGCCAAACAAAAAGTAGCGCACCTTTCCCCAAGGATAGCGCATCAACAAGAGTTGATCAGATAGTCCAAACCCTAGCCAAGAGATAGTCCAAGCGTAACTTCTAGCTGCAACAGCTACAACGGCAGCTCTCCTCCAAACTTGCACAGAAACTGGGCAACTGCAGTGCGCACAAGTGTTGCTCTGCAATTCTGAGACTACCTGCCAGAATGAGAACTGGCCTCCTGTATTTGTACTAATTCTGGCTAACTGCCTGGGCCGACTTCTCATTCTGGGTATCTGTCTGTTAAGTATATATTATTATTTCTGGTCGACTTCTTCTCTTGGAGGTTAATAACCTAATATAAATTATCTTGTTGAGCCAACAAGTCTTCTAGGGTTATTAGCCAACTCATTAGGGTGTCTTCTTGCTTCCCGGAGTATTCTATCCTCGTCAGGCTTACACGTGGAGGTAAATACCTCCCGCAGCTACCATAATATCAACAATATCGATCATATCTCATATGAAGAAAAACAACAAAATCGACCTGAAGGTTGTCGTCCCCCTTTTTCCGTCAAAAATCTGCAAAAAGAGAAAATAATTCTTCCACTTTATTAAAAAAAGAAAATGATTAAAAAAAGTCGACATCCAAATTCTAATGTCATAAAAGACCTACCTTTTATTTCTTATATTAAATGTTATATTGTAAAAGAATAAACTAGAATAGATCCATATTAATCCAAGATCTTTTAAGCATTGAAAAGATTGCACCTAGTTTTTTTAATCCTTCTCAATGCTTGATAGGTCTGGGGTTAAGATAAATATATGTTAGTCCTACTATAGTAAGATATAGATAGATAACGATTGTCTGTGATGGAAAAAATGGCGCCTCGCCTCGCCAAGAAACCTGTCGCAGCAAACCCTACTCCCAAGATGGAGAAAGCAGGAGGGGCTAAGGCCAAGCAAACAACGCCAAAGACCGAGCCAGCACCCGTCATTGTTGTCGAAGCTGAAGAGCTGAAGCAATCACCGGCTAAAACCAATGGAACGGAGGCAATGTCTGACGCTGATATGGTCTTTATGGCGAGCCCAACCGAGAAGGCGCAGAAACAGCATGCGGAGGAGGCTCCCAAGAAGGAAACGCAACCAGACCCCGCAGAAGAAGCCTCAGTCGAGCTTCCAGCACCCCCAAGAGGGAAGAAAGAGATTATCTCATCGAGCAGGCTAGCAGTCGGCACAATAGCAACAGCAGCAATGCTAGGGGAAACCCTAATGCGGGAACCAGCCACTTAGGCCCTAATAAGAGCTGAGAAGGGACTGAGGGCATGACAAGTGCTAAACCCTAGCCGTCAGCGCAGCCTTGATCTAAAGCACGGGAGCCATTCCGCTTTAGGAGACTTCAGGGAC
Organism: Picea engelmannii; assembly: GCA_009831015.1. NCBI lineage: Eukaryota > Viridiplantae > Streptophyta > Pinopsida > Pinales > Pinaceae > Picea > Picea engelmannii. The sequence goes on along the minus strand of ML828764.1, from coordinate 54,274 downwards.
CTTCTGCACCTAGGGGATTCGAACAAGAACCGAGCTAAGGGGGATACAAGTTCGAGGTTGCATTCTCACTATCCCGCCTAGGCTAGCTCCGTGATTGAGGCAAGCTTCTCCCCTTTTGTAAAGACCATCGTTGGATCTTCGCTCTGTTTGCAAGCCCAAGATTCAGATTCTGTTTTTTAGCTCAAAACCCAAGTTCACCAGGCCACGGGTATTTCGCCTGGTTTTCAAAGACTAATCTTTGAAGGACGACAGCTGGTGGATGGCTCTATGCTACAGGACTATGGGAATCTAAAAAGTGCAACCATTTCACTCGCCTCTCGTCTACGTGGAGGAGTGCCTTCCTTCACTCATCCAAGCTCTTACAAGCATGCTGTGAAAACAGGGATCTCTGCTCCTTCGAGATCCAAGGCTGAAACTTCAGGAGCAAAGGAGCTTTTTGGCTCTGCCTTCATTGTGGAGCAGTCCGCAGAACCCCCAACAGCAGAAGTCGAAGATCCCCACTTCTATGGTTATGCCTTTATCTACCAGGCAAAAGCCCTCATTTGTCGCTTCAATGGAGTATGGCCCTCGGCCCCTGCGCTAAGAGAATGGATTAACAAGACTTGGGCGTCAGAACATGAGTTGTTCTTTTGCTCCAAAGGGTTCTTCATCATCAACTTTTCCACAGAAGTCGAACGCCAACATGTGCTAGAGCAAGGTCCTTGGTTCTGGGGCAGATATGGTCTTTCCATGCAGAGCTGGTTCCCTGACTTCAATCCACTGACCATGACAGCCATGCTTACACCGATCTGGGTAAGACTACCCAATCTACCCCTGCATTTTTATTCTCCTTCTTTTTTATCTACCCTGGGCAATATGTTGGGTAGATTTATCAAGGCAGACACAGATCGGAGATCGAAAGGCTTCATCACTTTCACCCGCATATGTGTTGAAATCGACCTCAGTCAAGGGCTTCCGGATAGGATCCTTATTGACTGGATTGAGGAAGATCCGTACACACAGATGGTTGATTATGAGAACATTGCTTTCAGATGTCGCTCTTGTCAGCAAACAGGGCACCTCCAGGCAATGTGTCCTATATCCCCAACCCCTTCCTCGACCCCTAGAGCACGGAAAAGAGCTAATGGCTGGCAAGTCCCAAATCTTTGCAAAAGTCGTCTGAACCCTTCCTCTAAAAATGAGAAGCATCACAAAGACACACCAACTCCTCTGCCTTCTACAACGCCTTCACAACCTCCAGCATTTGCTCAACAACCAACTACAGACCCAAAACACTAGCCCTCGGCTTCCGCACAAACTCTTGAAGCTTCAGAAGTCCTAATTCCAATTCCATCAGCTAAGTCTTTGCACCCACCCCTCGAAAAGGAGGAAATAAATGACAATCATGGCCACAGCCCTACCCCCAGGGACTCAGAAGCGTCCCCATGAATCAGACAATTCAGACAGTGACAAAGAAGCACCCTCTGCTTCAGCAGCTCAAGATTATGGCATGTTCTCAGACAATCTGGCTTTGGTGGCGAAAGTTGTTGAGCCTATCAGCTCCTTTGGTTGGATTGATGTTYGTAAGAAAAAAGGCAGAAAGGGACCTTCACAATGATCCGGCCCTTTCTCGCTTTCTTGTATTGTTTCTTCTTGTATTGTGGCTCTCTTTTAGCAGTTCTCTCTCTGGGGGGTCTTTCCCACCAGCAAATCGTTGTATCACTTTGTACTTTCTACTGGATTGAATAGAAGGATTCTCATCTAATTTACAAAAAAAAAAGATATAGATAGATAACTATGAAAAGGAATCAAATTCTAGTTTACACAACTTGTTCATAACAAAAGCATTCAATGCAAAGCTTAAATATCAGTTGCACTCTACTGCCTCACTACATCAAAATGTCATATTCCTTATTCCTCATCCTAAAACTGCCAACTGATCTAAAATCCAACTAGAATACTGAATTAAAACTTTCCAATCCTAACAAGAGAAATACTATTTTCAAGAAACAAAAATAAATGAATAAATTGTTTTTAGAATATTGAAACGAATATAATTGCACTAAGAAAAGCAATGTACTCTTACAGCCCAAGGTGGAAGAGATGTTCAACTCCTCTTTGGTGTAATGCTAATAAAATAAAATGGTAAAAAATTAACATCCAACATCTAATGTCAAGGGAGAGAGAGAGAGATGACTTTTCATTAATTACCATTAGGTTAAAAAATAAAACTAGCACAGATTCATCTTAAACCCGAAACATTTGAGTGGCAAGAGGTCTATGTTGGAACCTATAGTTCTTGGTTTAGCCTCACCTTGTCAGAATGTGTAATCAACCATGAAGAGGGAGCCGACCATTAAGGGAGTTAACTCAGGAATGGACCCGACTGACACACAGATTTGACATTATCCACTTTGATCATTTCAAACCCACATTTTATGGACAGTTATGGCGTGTATGGTTCCATACATTGAGGGTTTGGTCACCTACCCAAACCTATATATAGACAATCTCTTAGATCTGGCTATCATCATCTCGAGCTTTGCTCGTTGTGCTTAAGTGCTAACGCTGTCTATTGACAACATTGGTTCTCTTGGATTCTCTTCTCACTTCTGTTTTATACCTATTCCAACATGGTATCAGAGTTGTTTGGTCTATGATCAGGGTTTTGCAAAATGTGAATGAGTTCCACTTGACATTGGTGGCTTTAATGAGCTAAGTATGCCTATGGGTTGAAGAGTATGGTGAACTACAGCGAATTTGTTTTGATCTGCTGAGCTCAACCATCATATATCCTTATTTCTTGGTGTGATCTGTAATATTTTGGGTGTTATCTTGCCAGAATCAGCACAATGTTAGGAAAAAATGAACGGTTGCTTGAATTCGTAGCGGATTATTTGTTGAAGCACAAGCAATGACTATCGTGTTGCTTCGACTAGGGTAAATCTGATTTCTGGGTTATGGAAATTGTGCCCTAGTTTAACAAATCTATTGATATTGAGTTGCTGTATGAGATCACTTGATGTGGCTTGTTGACTAGGGATTACTCACTAAAGGCATGGAGTTTAGATTCTCTAGTGCATGGTGAAACCCCAGAACACTTGACCATGCATATACATTGGCATGCGAGCATTGTAGTCATCCAGTCCTTGGCTGCGGTGGTTTTGCAATGGATCAAGACCCGACTCGTGTCGTGAGAGAGATCATTAAGTTTATGTGTTGTTTTGTTAACCATCGATTACTCATGAAGGAGGCAGATCGCTATCGACTGAGAAAACAATCCTTGTTGTGGTATTAAGTACATTGACTGGAGTATCAACTAATTACATCAATTTTTATTGATCGACTAGGGGTGTCACTGGTGACATTAGCTGTCAACTGGCATCATTTGTATTGTCTGCGCACAACCAGATAGACTTACCTTGCTGACCGTTGATGTGAATGGTCAACAAAAGGCTCCACTGAGAAGTCGCCAGTGCTTCTTTGCTGGAAAATCTACGTATGGTTGCAACATTGACAGATTGTTGAATCTCCGAGATTTCAGTTGCATTGACAACATCAAAACAAAAAATCTTTGATCAGCATGGCGTTAGAAAAGACCAGGATCTATCGCCTTGGGTAATCTACTTATTGTTTTCTAGTGTATTGAGTTTTGGAGTGTATTTTCAAAGATCGACCAGCGAAATAGAGGTCAGTCAACTTGCTTGAGTTCAACTGTGGGCAGATTTGAAGCTTTTTGTGCCCTTTGCTGGAAATATGGGTGCTATACAGAGACTTCCTGCAGAGAAAGAGAGAAGGTTGAAGCTTGTATCTTGAGAAGAAACCATTGTTGAATTGAATAAATTGGTTTCTCAGCTTCATCATGAAATCAATGGGAAAGATAAGACCATCCGGAGGTTGTAGTAGTGCAAGCAAAATCTTGTTGCAAATGACTTGCAGACCTCTACCTTGAAGAAGTTTGATGAAGGGATTATGCAGATTGTTGTCTTGGAAAGAACTATGGAACATGTCTTTCAGAACCTAATGGAAGAATTTGGGGATAAGACAGACCTACTTGATGATTTGGAGGAAGTTAAAAACCTCACTCACACTGATATTGATGGACTGAGAGGATTAATGGGTTGGAGCAAGCCAATACCCAGCTAGAGAATGAAGTTTTTTTGCAGGCTTTTGTTGATGAGCTTTGTAATGAAGTTGGTCCCCTTCAAACAAATAATATTTGATTATTTGATGAATATCAAGATTTAAAGAAAGATTATGATGTTTTGTTGTTGCAGATGGTTGAGAAGGATGAGACTATTCGGAATTTGTAGGATTGCAAACAGGATCTTGAGAATGAAGTCACAGATTATTGTGAAGAATTCTAATATTGAAAAGCCTGATGGTGTGCCTTGGAGTACTTCTTCTGCTAATACTTTTGATGATGTTATTGTTAGCCTTGATTGTAAGAAGGATGGTGTTGATGGCGTGGCTCCTCTTCATTCCTTACTAACTACTAATGATGATATTTCTCCTAGATTTGAGAAACATACTACTAATATTGCATCCCAGTTGTTGAGTAAGACGGGCTATACCGGAGGTGGATTTGGGAAGAGTGGACAAGGCATCATTGTTCCAATTATTCCTGAGTTGAGACTGCCTAGAGAAGGTCTTGGATATGATGGGATTACATCAACTAATAAGAGTGGCTCTACATCGAATATTGTTTTATTTGTTGCGGATGGATATCATCTGATTAAGTTGCCAAAAGAGCAACCAATTGCTCATGGTTCTGATGAGTACACTGAAAATTTAGTTGATAATAATATGCTAGCATTTGAAACTCTTGTTGCAGATGACATTGTTGTTGATGTGCGGGGTTGTCTCGAACCTTTAGTTGAGTAGGAAGCTGAACTTGCATTTTTTGTTCAGCAGTCACAAAATTCTTTGCCATATCAACATCCACATCATAAGGATTGGAGGAATGTGTCCAGGAACCAACATTCTTGGAATGGTGGAAATTCGTCTTACAGGGCTTTGCAAAAGAGGCATGAGAGACAAAATTTTGGACCAATGCCAACTACCAGGGTTGATTGTGGTTGGACAAATGAATGGTCATGGCAGCATTTGAACAAGGGCTTGAGGACTTCTTACAAATGTGTAGCATCAACTATACAGCAGTACAGTTCTCCTCTTTACGCTTGTTGATCAATTGCATGGTCAACTGAGGTTCGACCAACTGTATCAGTCGAACCGAGTTTTCAACTGTAGATATTGTTTCAACTGCAGATTTTGTTAGACAGTTTGTTGTTTGACATGTTGATTGTTGTTTGTGTGCCTTATGTATTGATCCCTCAGTTTTGTTTAAGGGGAGATGTTATTGATGATATTGATGCTTAATGACAAAGTAAACCCAACTTGAGTTGATTGATGATGAGTTTGGGGTATGTAGAGAAACTAGTTTGGCTTGTTAATTGCAGATCAATGATTAAAGGCTAGTGCTGAAGACTAGTGTGCAGAAATGCCGATTGAGTACTGCTGTGTGTCATGTCATGTACCTATTTTATGGTTTCCTTGACAAAGATTGTTTGTATGGTGGACAGAAACTGGTTATTTATTGATGTATTATTTTCTAGTCGACTCATCGACTGGGACTGTGTTGTCTTATTGTCTAGTCGATTGATCAACTAGGACTGTTTGGACAACAATTTTGGAAACTTGCTTATTGATCTCTTCTTATTTGCATATGCTCTTGTTTATCAACATGGTGCACTAATTTCGAAATAGATTGGGTGAAGAATCTTGTTGAGGTGACAGTGGTTCAAACTTTCTTTGGAAAGCATTACTGTACCTTGGATTCATCAATATGGTGGCTATGGTAGTGTCTATTACTGTACTTGGATGGATTTGTTTCTTTGTCTGTCAGCATTTGTCTGTAATGATCCCAAGCCATTATGCCAGGATCATCACGGTTTTGGTGTCTTTTTAAAACTTTTTCTGAGTGAGGTATTTCGTCAAACACTTTGCTGATCTACTTGTTTAGATGTATTTTCTTGCAGGATGGCCTCTTGATTTCGGCCTTGGGGTTTACTGATGTGTTTACATGTGTGTTGCAGCAAATAAAAAGAAGATACAATCATGGAACATACCTCAACCATATGCAATATAATAGACAAGCCAAAACATCTCAAATCTTCTTTTATTCATAAGATAGAAGAACCTGCTACAATGGAGATGCCGATCTGGAATGCTCAACAGATGGCTATGAAAATAGATAATAGAGCTGCTACAAAAAGCTCCCGATAATACAAAATAAGCCTCCAAAGGCTGGATAAGAGATGAAGACCAATGCCACGTCCTGCTGGATAGTTGAAGCTCCTCAACAATTCGGCCCTGCTGCCAAAGATGTCCAATCACCTCAAGAAAGATGCCAAACAGTAGATCGGGTGATGGCAAGAACAACCCAGGTGCTCGAATCTCCAAAATCCCTCTCAAACCCTGTAGATCTGAACTCCTCCACTGAATGGTGCGCCCCACTAGATGACTAAAACCCTAATAATTTGGCCTCTCTCCTAGAGACCTCCAACAGCTCCACCAATCCACTAGAATGATAGATCAAGGCAGGGCAATGAATACCCAAGTGCTCAAATCATCAAAATACCTGCTAGATCCTTAGATCTAGCTACCCTCCAAATAATGGTGCGCCCTCCTCTTGGGAAATCGTCCCACTGTCAATACAAATAAACATGCCACTGAAATGCCTCCGGAAACCACCAAGAATGATGCTAGGACACCTGCAAGGAAAACCCAATAACTGGAATTCCCGAAATCACTTCTCCTCAGCTAGGACGAATCCTCCCTCAATGAATGGTGCGCCCCTCTTGCTGGAAACCCTAGCTAGTGCGCCCTCTCTCTCTGCCCTGCAACTGATGTAGAATCCTCCTGCAA
>ML828764.1:19673-36752 GCA_009831015.1 Picea engelmannii | reverse complement strand
GTGCCAAACCCCTCAAGCTGGAAGATGCCACGCTCTGCTGGATAACTGAAGCTCATCAACAATTCGGCCCTGGTGCCAAAGATGTCCAATCATCTCAAGAAAGGTGTCAAATAGTAGATCGGGTGATGGTAAGAATAACCCAGGTGCCCGAATCTCCAAGATCCCTCTCAATCTCTGTAGATCTGAAATCCCCCACTGAATGGTGCGCCCCACTAGATGACTGAAGCCCTAGATAATTCGGCCCTGATGAAGGAGGCCTCCAAATGCTCTGAAATTCTCCACAATGATAGATCAGGACGCTGCAATGAGAACCCAAGTGCTCAAATCCTCAAAATACCGGCTAGATCCTTAGATCTAGCTACCCTCCAAATAATGGTTCGCCCTCCTCTTGGGAAAACAACCCACTCTCAATACAAATCGATCCTCCACTGAAAGACTCCAGAAAACCACCAAGAATGATGCCAATACACCTGCAAAGGAAACCCAATACCTGGAATTCCCAGAATCTCTTCTCCTCAGCTAGGACGAATCCTTCCTCAATAAATGGTGCGCCCCCCTTGTTGGAAACCCCCAACTGGTGCGCCCTCTCTCTATCTGCACAAGCAACTGATGTGGAATCCTCCTGTAACTGAGTAGATCTGGAACTAGAATGGTGTGGGAGAGTATTGCATCTTCGAGACCAATCTTGGGACAAGCTAGGTGGAATCTTTCACCACCGAATCGTCCTCTAGGGTTTGTTATGTCAAAACCCTCAAAACCCCCAATGTTGGGCTCACTAGCTAAAGCCAGATATCAAAATAAGATCATACATGAATGATAAGAAGAGTCCCTTGCCTTTCCTTTATACTTTTGGCTCACCTTGTCCCTCCAAAGTGACTTTCATTTTATTAATATTTAATTAATTCATTAAATCACTTTAATTAACTAATTAACCTTTTTACCTTTGAGAAGCTCCTTATCTCTCCTTGTGGCTTCCCTGGCCACTGAAAGTCACTTCTAGCCATCCCATCCTGTAGTGTTGCTCCTCCCGATTCCAATGAGCTATTACACTGAGAGGTTCCTCCAAGTAATGTGCCCAAAATGACCTCTTCAGTGAATTCCATTGACTTATGGCTCAAAATAGTCAAAATCATGGAAATCGTCGGAATGCAACGAAACCAAAGCCAACCTGTGCGGAATGGCTCATAATGATGGAATATGATCATCAATGCAAGCTCGACCCCACAATGCCTCTCAAATACTCTTGTACTCGCTATAACCTCCATCTAGCTACTCTGGTCATCATAACCCTCTGCACTGTGATGATGTCCCAAAGTGGGGACATTACACCCATGTACTCTCTATAACATTCGTCTGGCTACTCTAGTCATCATAAACCTCTGCACTGTGATGATGTCCCAAAGCGGGGACATTACATTGTCATTCCAATAAAATTAAGGGGGATGTGATGTCATGTAATTTTTTTTCCTCCAAGCCGAGTTTAAGAGGGAGTGTTGGAACCTATGGTTCTTGATGTAACCTCACCCTATTGGAATGTGTAGTTGACCGTGAAGAGGGAGCCAACTATTAAGTAAGTCCACCGGGGAAAGGACCCGACTGGCACATGGATTTGACATTGTCCACTTTGATCATTTCAGATCGACATTTTATGGACAGTTATGGGGTGTGTGGTCCCATACATTGACATTTTGGTCACCTACCCAAACCTATATATAGATGATCTCTTAGATCAGTCTATCATCATCTATTCATAGAACTTTGCTCATTGTGCTTAAGTGCTAATGGTGTTTATTGACACCACCGCTTCTCTTGGATTCTGTGTTCTCACTTTTATGCCTGTTCCAACAGTCTGCACTTTGGTTTTTTTAATCTCTCTTAGTGCCTAATAGATGAGGGGTTAAGATGGATCTATGCTAGTATACATAATGTTAATTGAGCAAGATCATTACAACGCCATAGCTCCTGACTATCATCACAATAAAGAATCAAAGTCCATCTCAACATGCCATATATTTTTGACCAACAATGTCATGTCCAGAAAACATGATGGACAGACTGCACAAGCTTGTATATTGATGCTAAAGGTTTCAATCCATACAACACACATTTTTTAAGATGAATAAAATATTATATTCAGCTACTTCTCCATCTCAAATTACAGCTAGGAAATGCACAACCTCCTAGATAAGTTAGTAGTCTTTTGCAGGCTCAATATCCTGAGGTTAGTATTCAAAACAAGAATATTCAGTCAGTCCATCTGTAATTGGTTATTTGTTTTTTCTTCGGAGAAATGCTTTTCAGAGTAGATCTTCGATAATGTAGCATCCAATTTCTCACCAATTAGTGAGATCCATCCCTGTAACAAGATCAGAGCAGCCAGGACCATTCTTAATGTTACAAACCTAAAGCTGATGAGAGGCAAGAAGAAACCATAACATTTTAAAAGAATGAAAGCACAGCATTTATAGTTGAAATTAACTTGAAAACAACGTGGATCTTCATGATTCCTTGATGTGTATCAGTGTATGGTTAAGCTGGAACAACAATATAGTACTTTTTTCCATGATATGCAATAAAAGAGAATGGTCTGTTCTGATAGGTGTATGGTTTAAACTATATATAATTTGACTCTCTAGTCTTTAGCATTGCATTCTGTGAAAGATATGTAACTTTTTGGCCACAAATTTTAGACACTCCTATGAAGGAAAGTTGCATAGTCGTGAACTATAAACCCATTCAGTCATTACCCTATATTTTCTGAGGTAATACCTATTAAGTAACCTGTTTTCTGCTTAGTTTCTCTTGGAAAATAATGGGGACATAGCAAGCCTTGATGACAATCTTGTCAGCATTCAAGGAACTTCACAACAACAGAGCATTTCAAAATTAGTGCACTTTCTCCAAAGTGTTCAAATATATAAATAATAACAATGGTAATCCAATTTAAGGTTACAGCCTAGCCAAACACCAAATTGACATTAAAGCATGTTAATGTAAACATTACTATGTGAAACCAAACATTACAATTTACTATACAGACTACAATAATTTGAACAAAGACACTCCATCTTTTATGACACAAAAGGTGAGAATATGAGTATAAATTGTGACAGGACAGAAGAAACAAGGTTAAAACAAAGATAATCCAATTTAAGGTGACAGCCTAGCCAAACGCCAAATTGACATTAATGATTAAAGCAAGTTATTGTAAACATTATTATGTGAAACCAAACATTACTATACAGACTATATAATAATTTGAACAAAGACACTCCATCTTTTATGACACAAGGTGAGAATGTGAGTATAACTTGTGACAGGACAGAAGTATGAAGGTTAAAACAAGAATAATATATGTTGTTTGTTTACTAATGCTGTGGATAAAGTAATGCACCTGATCACTTTGGTTGAATCCTCGAATTCTGTCTCCTGCAACAATCATGACACCCTCATCACCAAGCGGCTGTAAAATAACTGCCTGAAAAATACAACACCCCTGAGTCTATCATCCAGGTTTGAAATATGAGGAACTAAAAAGGGGCAGATGCTGATAAAAGCATTTACATAAAATATCAATCAAGCCCACATTCTCAGGTATATGAAATCAGTATTTGATAAACAGACTTCAATAGATGGTACAGAGCAGATTTGTTTAGATTGGCTCAATACAAGTTGTTTCAATCATTGTTTTTGCAGAGGTAAATTTTAGTGCTTTGGAACCTGCAATCAGATTTTCAGATCTAAATTTTCAAGCTTCAAATGCAAAGCCCATCTTCAGGGACCACTAACCAGCAAGAAGAGATGCAGGGAAGGGTGATAGAGGATAAGCCAAACATAAGATATGATAAGGCAGTTTTTCAATTACATGTCAGACAAATAGGATAATCAAATAAGTCTTATAACCCAAAAGTAACCAAAGGAACTTTCAAGCTCTTTTTGAGCTTTTGAATGATAAGTTTCCAAGTGTTTCTGAGTTTCCAACCATCATCTCCATTTAGGGTTTTTTCAAGTTTTTCAATTTCCACTGCCTCCCTAATACGACACTTAGTGAAATGATCAATGCTAGCCACGTTTTCTGCATCCTCCATATGAATCTGGTGCATTATGTTAGCAGACTGCTCTGTGGGTGCTGATCTAGGCAATGCTCCTTCATCCTAGCTTGAAAAGGATGACCGGTTTCCCCAACATATATTCTTCCACATGAGCATGGGATAAGTAGACCCCCTTTTTCGGTTTGGGATCAACCACATCTTTCGTTGTATCCAACATCCCTCTTATGGAGTTGGGGGGCAAAAGCGACCTTTATTTTCCTCTTTCTCAATATCCTTGCAAGTTTTTCCATTGTACCTTCGATACATGGAAGAGTGAACTTGGGGCCTATGCCATAGTCCTTGTTTGCATCCATATAATTATGCCATACGTTGTGGATGACTTTCTTTATCTGGTTATCATGGTAGCCATTGTCCTTGAAAACTACAAAGAGATGTCGCATTTCTTGAACAAGGTGCTTTGATCAGAAACTTTAATCTCTAGAGTTGCAAGAGAGCTAATGACCCCACTCTTGTAGTCCAGATGGTGGTGGACTGTGGGAGTCCGCATGCAGATATCTCTCCGTGCGTCTTTTTTCGGTAGACCTGGTGGGACAAAGAACCATACCCTTTCTTAGCAACCAAGACATCCAGAAAAGGCAGGCAACCATTTTCCTCAACTTCCATAGTGAATTTAATGCACTTTGACTGGCTACGATTTTGAATCTTAAGCATTATTCAGTAGATAATTTTGCCTAATGCATCAAATTGTGCTACCCCAAATCCTGCTCACTGAGACATTTCGGCAACTATAAAACTCTATCTGGAATACCATATGTGGATCACATATCTATGGATATTTGATCACTCTCTTAGAGAAAGCATGCAATTGAAAACCCAATTTTAGACCATCTTCCATGGGAGAAAATGATACCTATGCAGTATGCTTAGACAATTGGATAAGTGTTTCCGTCTCATTAGCTAAGTGTCTAGTAAGTTTAAGCCTTTAGGAGGCCTAAACTAATGCAAAAACTGTAGCTACTATCTAAAGTTAATTACATTCAATTCTTTACAGGGGTGGCTTAAAGCAATTCTATACTTGAAACACATTCTCTGCTACAGGAAGACAATTTCTAGTCCTCAAATAATCTGTGGACAAGATTAAATATCCAATAGACTGATTATCTAACTCTCCACTCTGACCATTTCACTCCAAGTCACTATAGCATATTCATTGAATTTTCACTTTGAAAATGAACTTTGTTAAAATAAAAGGTACATGGGTGTAGGGCAGTATAAACCAATTGTATGGACTTTGCTTGTGCCAGTGTTACTAGACTCCTCTTAGTCCAAGTTGACTCTTGAATTTGACTCCGCTCTTTGAGGAAATTGACTCAAGTCAGCTCCATTCTGAGTCTGACATGGTTCTAACTTCTGAGTCATCAATGTGAATTTGAGTTGCAAGTATGACTTAGTCACTCAACTCAAACATAAGTTAGATTGACTCGGCAAGCCTAGCAAGTTAGACTCAATTGCCTGTCTCTAAAAGACAAAAAAAAGACATTAAGTTCACTTGCTTTTCTGAACCAATTTCACAATAAACCGACTGCACTATCATTGTCAGCTATCCAGAAGATATGGTGTTTTGTAGTATGTATTATCATATGTGTACATTGAAATGAGTTATTATTAAAAAATTGCATTATGTGTATGTTATCCCCCACTCTCAGGGATAACTAGGAGATTATGTCTCGAGGCCCACAGGTCCTAGACATGGAATACCGAGAGCCAGATCGACTTGAGCATGGCCCTGGAGGGCCCATCTTTTCTCCCTTTCAGCGCCTCCACTTTGTCAGCAGCAGCAGCAGCATCCATTACCTTCGGCTTGGTCCTGCATCAGAGATGGTTCTTGCTCCATGAGGTAATGAGTCCGGGTATCATGGTATGTGTCACTCTGATCCTCAAAACCTTTGAATATGTGCATTTGATTCCTTTGTTTCTAATAGGTGCTTGGATCTTATGCTTGTCCACTTGACCATGTCTGGGAGGAATGACAGGATGCCCTAGCAAGTTTCTGTCCATTAGGTTTTGAGTTGCCACTGGGGGGATTTCTGAAAAGCCATCGTCCGTTCCCGTCATACATACCACTTTCCATCTTATTTCCCTCTCACCCATCCCGTTACATTGGTCTAGGCATAGGGTTAGCCAATCATTTAGGGGTTGTACCTTACCTTGTGGGAAGAATGGGCTAAAGGCCTGGGGGGTAAAAGCAGCTGACAACAAAAGCCTAAGAATAAAACCTCGAGATGCTTCGCCCAGGGATCTCCGAGAAAGCAATAAAAGGCTTCTCAGCAAGAAACAGAGGGACCCGTAAAAAAATAAATCAAGACCTAGTTGAGGGATGGGGGGTCTCATCACGAGCCAACCTATTAAGTCCATGGGTGCCTAACGGTATGACACTACCAGCATCTGGTTACCACGCTAGGGTAGTGGCTCTTGGTTGCATGGCCAAGAGAAAGGGGGTCTCATCACGAGCCAACCTTCTCATTTCCRTGAAAGTACTTGTGGGTAACATTGYCACYTCTGGTCACCAAGCYAGGSCARTGTCCCTTRACTARMTTCTTGARAGAAAAAAGCAATAAAAWGATAAAAAACCAATAASACAAGACCTGGTYAGAGGATAGGRGGTCTCATCACGAGCCAGCCTATTAGGTCCATGAGCATCTAGCGGTATGACACTACCAGCATCTGGTCACCACGCCAGGGTAGTGGCTCTTGGTGGCATAGCCAAGAGAAAGGGGGTCTCATCACGAGCCAACCTTCTCATTTTCGTGAAATGCTTGTGGATAACATTGCCACCACTGGTCACCAAGCCAGGGAAGTGTCCTTTGACTAGTACCTTCAACGAAAAAGAATGAAGATAAAAGGCATGAATGGGCTTGGAAACATTGCATCCATGACAGGTACAGCTCACCCTCCACAGAGGCACCCACCGGTAAGCCATCCCTACTATCACTGCACCTTTTGCCCAGGCATCCCCATCCACTTCACCCACTTACATGACTTGGATTTAATCATTTCCAGAAACCTCCCTCTTCCAGTAGACACTAGCCCAATAGGACGTCCTGTCACTTCCTCCAAACTTGCATTGCAGACTTGTATAATGTCTTTGAGCACTAGACTAGGGTAAAGGGGTTTTATGCACATGTTTAATAATATTGATGATGAGATATGATTGACATTGCTATGATCCCTGTGACCTATGAGCCCCTGGAGGGCGTAGTTGTTGATGCGCAGGATCATGCCCGACGGACAAGTACCATGTTGGACAGGTACACATGGGGAGATGATCAGTTTGGACATCCATGGGGCTGAAGAGCCCACCAGATGGATGTTGAGACCCCATCAGAGGGCAGAGACAGGGCAGAGCATTTGTACCAGGGAAGAGCAGAAGAATCCACCAGGGGCAGCTGAGCAAACCTGTACCTAGGGGGGTTGAGCCCTCTCCACAGGAACATTGGCCTTAGAAGGCCCAGGACATCTCCCAGGAAGCCCATGACGTCACCCAGCAGTATGGACGTTTTGGGAGGAAGATGTGGCAATTTTGGCACGTGTGGCGACTTGGAGAAGCCCAAGGAGGGCTAACGTTTTGCTCTAGGAGGTTGCATTTGCCCTAAAAGGGGCTAACGTCACCCTAGAAAGGGGATGACATCTCACTATTGCTTGATTAGGGTTTAATTTTAAACATTTAATGTAAAACAGTATGATTTTGGTATTTTGGCCTTGTCGGCCTTTTTATGACCTAAAATGTAATTTAGGTCATTGTTACTGTATAAATTGAGGGTTTTGACTCTCATTTTTTCATCATCTTTCACTCACCACTTGGTGAGGTCTGAAATTTGCGCCCTCTTCTAGGGTTTTGGCTGAAATTTTGAGGCGCACTTGTTGAAGGAGACATTTTCTTGGCATTTTTGGCATTTCTCTTGGTGGAAGGTTTACAACTAGGGTTTTGCTACTTGAATTATTGGTTTATGTAAGTGAATTTCTGCAACACTTCTTAATTGAATGGTTATGGTATTCTTTACTTGCATTTTGTTATTGTAAACAGCTGGATTAAACCCTAGGTGACAAGCACATGCTAAGGTCCTTGTCTCATGTCCCTACTAAGATTAAGAGCCATTTAATTTGTTGAAGTAAGATAGAGCCTTGCCATAGCAACACTCTATCCCTACTCTTCTAGCCTAGTTGTTTTTTTACATGTTATTGAGCTAAGGAAGGAGAAAACGCAATAAGGCCTTGTAATGTCCCTTTCCAAATAAGAGCTCCAGAGAGGAGGCTTAATGGTCTAAACTGCCCCGTTAGACTATAGCCAGGGCCAGAAAAGGGGTAAACAGGGTTACAAGAGGTCACTCCAGTCAAAGGTGTTATGTTCGGAAAGTGACATTGAGCTAAAAATGGTTAAAAGCGCTTTTAAGTCATTATGAGCTAAAAATAGAACGGATGAGCTAAAATTAGAAGTCAGCAGTGAATTAGGGTTTTGGAAAGCTATAAGAGAAGAGTCAGCGACCTAATTCATCATTATGCAGATTATGACTTGTCATTGAGGAGAGAGGTGCATCTTAGGAGAGATAGTTCAGTGGATTCCAAGAGGAAGACACCAGTTGGTTGATTTCGGTGTTGAGAGACACACCCTAGTCACCGGGAAGATCACACAGGTCTTCCATCATTCTTCAGCAGCAAGGGCGCACTTATCCAGGGTGACGACACAGCTCCTGAGGAGGTTTAGGGAATCGACTTGTCCCATCCAGGGAGAGTTCAAAGATTCCCCTCCGACCCAGTTGAGAGGAAGGCAAGGCGCATCTTTTGCATGGTTCCTCGTCATATTCCGACGGAAGAATCATCTGGGGCGCATTTTCCAGACTTGGAAGTGTGGCACTTTTGGCGGACACATTCGGGGTTCCTGAGCGAGCATTAGATCAGATTCAGGGAAACCCTTTCGACCCATTTCCCAGTAGACCAAGGCGATCATTTTGAGATACATCTCGTCCGGTTTCGACGGTGGAATCATTAGGACGCATTTTGCCAGTGAGAGAGGGGCGCATTCCCCCAGGGGGATTCATCCGAGGTCCAGACCCACCAGCAGAGGGGCCGGTCAATTACCAGGCCTGTGAGCTAGAGCAGGGCGCACCATTTGGGACAGTTTCCAGGCCATTCCGAGAGGTATAGCCGCCAAGGCGAACTTTCCAGACATCCAGCAGTTACCGTACGAGCTGCCATAGTTCCAGCTCATCCATTGATCCCGCAGTGCTCATCTATTATTGGGTATTATCATTTAGTTTGCTTATTGTATTCGGGCTAAGATCCTTTTGTCTTTTGATCTAGTCGAGTGATTCATTTTATTTAGCCGCATTCGGCCTTTGTACTCCGCAGAGATATCATAATATAAACTTTGCAGTCCTTTGTCACATTTGTTATTTGTATGATCATTGATATGCTGTAAACGATTAATCCTACACATACATTAGCAGCGTTTCCTAGACTAGCCAAGTTAGGAACATTACAAGCCTAAGGTTTCTACACCTTAGTGAGCCGTTTTCCCTAGGGTTTTATTGATGAAGCCTTGCCATAGCAACACTTCATCATTAAACCCTCTTGTCCTTAGCCATTGCATCTATTACTCAAGCTAACCGCTTTTTATCTTGCCATTGAGCTAAAGGAGGAGGAGAGAGCACTAAGGCCTAGGGTTTCTACACCTTAGTAAGCCTTTCTCCCCAAGGGTTTCATTGTTGAGGCCTTGCTTTAGCAACACCTCAACATTTAACCCTCTCGTCTTTGGCCATATCATTATCATTTCGGCCCTTCAACATTTGCAGCTTTTTGAATCCATTCGCCCTAATGACGCACTGATCTAAGACCTCTTATGTTGAACACCTTGATCATACAAACATCCAATACCTTGAACAACTACTAACCTTTCTAACCCTAGCTTAGACTAATATCTACTAACCCTACTGCTGCCATTATCTATTTGTGTTATCTTTATACATTACAGCACTTATGTCTTTAAAAGCAATTGAATGATTAGCTAAGGCATTGTTTCTTGATATTGATATCGTTACATTGATTGCCATTAGCATTTATTGTGAAGTGACATGTTATAATCATTGCCATTGTACATAGTTGACTTGCTTCATTAATATTGCTTATCAATTGCTTTATATCAGAAGTCCATGATTATATGAAGTACTAACCAAGCAAGTGATCTTTCATATGCATAGTTTCTTTGTTGCTTTGTCTTGGACAAGTACACATTTTGGTTATTACTCATTTTTATTGGCTGATTAGCTGGGACTTTCTGATCGATGGTGACTTGTGAGAGGGGAATTATCACTTAAGACTTTTGCCTTCTCAAAACCCTAGGTCATCGGGGACGTCTTCCCTGGGCCTTACCTCCCTAAACAGAAAGAGCTATCCCATTGAGGTGACAGTGGTGGGATAGTCTCAATTTTGCTAGTTTTCCCTTCTTCCATCTGTCTTTTACCTTGACTACAAACTGTGCGATAACAGTGTCCATTCTAATTTTGATATTAATGAAAGATATCATATTTTTAGAAATTCATGATTTTGGCTCCTTTTTTTTCTTCAATTTACCAACTCAACTCCCGAGTTTTTTTCTAAATCTAAGTGAACTCTTAGTCTTTGACCTAGACAAGTCATTCTCCAAGTCTACTAACTTTTCCTAGTGTTGCCCCTCATGTAGCATAAGGATAGTCCCAATTTGAAGACCCTACCCAAGCATGATGCATTTTGAGAACATTGACCTGAGAGCCAATATGTTAATTCTTTAATGCATGCTTATTTATAGAGCATCACATTTTTGGGAATCATCACTTCATATTGTTAAAAATTTGGTGTGCTCGTTTAACCATAGACAATGTTACACCAATGTCACCCAACCATAGGCACTTACACGTGCCACCCCCGAGCATAGTAACCTTTTCTTAGATAGATTCTGGCAAGTCCACTTTAGAACCAATAGATAAATCCTAGCACAACAGCTAACTTAACCAAAAATGCCAACACAGTTGTGGCAACAGCACAATACCAAGAGAGAGTACCTTAACCAAGAGAAGCGCACAAGAGAGAGATACCAGAAAGACTAAGAAAGGAGAGACCTCACCACTGCAACTGTTGCGTCACCTTCCTCAGACGTGCACCTCCTTCTACGTCACCACTGCAGTTGTTGCTCCTCGGACTTGCACCTTAACTGAATGAGTGAGAGTGTGCAAATGAGGTAGCACCTTACCTCTATTTATACTAAGCTGTCTAAGTGACTTTTCATGTGGGGACGACTTCTCTTTCTGGAGCCTTCTAATTCTTTATTATTATTCTCCTTGGGACGACTTCTCTTCTAGGGTATTTCCACATCTGTTTAATGGTTCTCTTGCTTCTGGAATCTTCTATTCTAAGCACAAAGGTTATACTGGAGGTTAATACCTCCCGCAGCTACCAAAACATCAACACTCCCTCTTAGCTAGGGAGGTATTAACTATGATGTTCTTCAAGCAATGGTCTCAATCATATCCATCCATCTCACATGGCATGGGAAAGACTCACATGGTCTTGCAAACTAGTCTACAGGTAGCATCACCATAGCCACACAGGCTATCTCATGATCAAATAGATCATGTCACAAGTATCACCATCATAGCCAAACAGGCTCTGTCATAGTCACACACAGACTATCTGATGGTTATATCAAAGTCATGCATCTGGGGCCTCATCAACATAAGTAGCATCTCTCTAGTGGGCACAGCCTCATCATCCTCTCAGACCTTATGGGTCTCGGCGTCCTTTCGGATCTTATGTCATTACAAGACGTCATCTAGCTCACTCAAAGCTAGGCAACTAGCTAGTTCATGTAGAACTGCGCTACTTCCCAATCCACACGGAGTCTGGGCAACTATCCAGTTTAGCCAGTTCACACAAAACTGCACTACTACCCAATCCATACGGATTCTGGGAAACTATCCAGTTTAGCCAGTTCACACAGAACTACGCTACTACCCAATCCATACGGAGTCTGGGCAACTATCCAATTTAGCCAGTTCACACAGAACTGCGCTACTACCCAATCCATATAGAGTTTGGGCAACTAACGTGCCTGTAAATGACTACTCGCTACTGCCACACTCTGTAAGCTACTCCCCCTAGAATCACATATGTGACTCATCATTCCCTCTTATGAGAGAAGTCCTCCTGGACCACGCCAAGCTTGTCCATGAAGTACTCAAACTTTACCTTTGACAGAAGCTTGGTCAACACATCTATTATCTGCTCATCTATGCCAATATATTGGAGCTTCACAGCTCCCTTTTGCACCAGATCTTGGATATAATGGTAATTGATCTCGACGTGCTTGGACTTGTCATGAAACATAGGGTTCTCAGATAACTTTATACAATTCTGGTTGTCACAAAAAATACAAGTCACCTCCAACTCGAGATCACACAGTCCTGCAAGCAACTTCCGAAGTCACACAACTTCGTTACTAGTTGAACATGCTACTATATATTCTGCCTCAATCGTATTGAGTGCCACACTAGTCTAATTCTTGTTGAGCCATGCAATCATAGTTGACCCCAAATTGAAGCAACATCCTGATGTACTCTTCCGACCTGTGACACTACCATCCCAATCTGAATCAGCATAGCCTTGCAGTCTTATCTTACGATCTAAAACATATCAGAATCCAAAGTCTATCGTACCCTTCATGTACCTTAATATGTGCTTTACCGCAATCAAGTGAACATGTCTTGGTTCAACCATATACTGACTCAAAGTGTTCACCGCAAAGCATCTATCTGGCCTAGTATTCGTTAAATACATCAACGAACCAATCATCTGCCTGTACATGGTGACATCCACTATCTCTGAAGAAGTATCACTCAATAACTTCAGGTTCGTCATCATCAGTGTGGGCATGGATTTACAATCCATCATTTCGAATCTCTTCAAGATTTCTACCGCATATTTTTCTTGGCTAAGGAAAATCTCATCTGGTTTCTGTTGCACCTCTAGACCCAAGAAATAATGCATCATACCCAGGGCTTTCATCTCGAACCCTGATGTAAGCTTTCTCTTGTACTCATCGATGAGCTTCTCGCTCTCTGTTAGAAACAGGTCATCCACATATAATAGTAATATCACTAGTCCACTATCCTCAACCTTGTAGTAAAGGTTGGGATCTGCTTTACTCTTGGTAAAACCCAAGCTCATCAAAAAGATGATAATTCTACCATACCATACCCTGGGTGCTTGTTTCAATCCATACAAGGCTTTCATCAATCTACACACATGGGTCTTCCTGTCATGTGTCTCGAATCCTTGTGGTTGCTCCACGTACACTTCTTCTTCCACTACACCATTCAGAAAAGTTGTCTTCACGACCATCTGATGTATCTTCCATTTCATTACTGCAGCTACTGCAAATGTAGTTCTAATCGAAGTGTTCGCCATAGGAGCAAATGTCTCCTTGTAATCTATTCCTTCTTTTTGGGAGAACCCATGAGCCACGAATCTTGCCTTGTACTTCTCAATATTGCCATCTACTGAATGTTTCATCTTTGTAGATCCATTTGGAACTCACAACTGATTTCTCTTTTGGTCTCGGAACCACATCCCAAACATCATTCTTAATGATGGACTGGTATTCCTCAATCATGGCATCCTTCCATACTTTCTTCTCTGCAGCCTCTTCATAACAGGTAGGCTCARCATCAATGATATCACATAACAATGCCATGTAACTGGAATATGGTCGAGGTTTCTTGCTTTCTCTGAAAGACCCATCTGGAGTACCATACTTCTCGGCATCTTGAATAACCTCACGAGCCCAAGCTGGTCTTTTTTTTTTTTTCTTCGTACTCGTTTCTGCAGGTCTTTGTGGTTCTTCCATGTCATGGTCCTCTGGACCATGCTCTTCTAGCACAACATCATTACCTGCATTTGTATCTACAACTCTAGGAGCTTCAGGCTCCTCATCATGGATCCTAGCTGTATGATGTTGCCCCGATCTACTGAACACTGCATCCTCATCGAAGATAACATCTCTGCTAATCTCGATCTGTCTGTAACCAGGGATGTAGACTCTATATGCCTTCGATGTCTCACTATATCCAACAAATATGCCCTTATTTCTTGAAGGATCCAACTTCGATCTCTTATCCTTTATTACATGGATGTGTACAACTCTATGTCTGGATAGTCTACTCCAAGGTCTCAGCTAGAGACCATCTAAATTGTTGCATTCTACAACCGTCATTAAAGATTCCTCTCAAAGCTATTACCTATGACCTGCCCGTAACAAGAAACAAGAACAACATCTCCATGGTAACCTCCATGGAGTTTACAAGATAACCTACCTGGAACAAATTCAACAACCAAGAACACCTCCTAGAGGAGATCAATTTATCTTATAAACAAGTGCAATATTAATATGAGCATTTACTAGAGTGTTAGTCGTACAAATAATATTCAAGTGTTACTAAACTAGCAATAGCAATAGCAATAATAAAATTCTAAAGACATTTATTCTAGTTACAATACTTACTTAAACTACAGCAATATAAAATATCAAACATGATATGCAAACCTAGAGTTTGGTTGTTGTTGTCCCACTTGAGTTGTATTCAGTTCTGATACATTAGATATCAGATGGTCTTTTATCGAGTCTGTCAAGATCCTCTTGGCCTTGACCTCATTCTTTCATCTTCATAGGATTTTTGGAATCCAACCTGTAGGAGGCTTCACCGAGCTTCATCTTATGAGGTGAATCTTTTTGAACCAGATTTGAAAGAGAATCCTTGTAACCGGTCATGTGCTTAGAGGCACCACTATCAATAAGTCATGTGTCACTTCCATGAGTGATTGTTCCTGTAAGAGTTGATATCAATACATATTCTTCACTTGAATCGTCTTTTTTTTCTTTCTTCTGAATAGGTTCATCATCTTTTGCGGCATAAACATGATGTTTTTTATTCTGTCCTTTTCTGATCTGCTCTTTTATGAGAGGATAATTTCTTGCAATGTGTCCCATCTTCTGGCAGTTGAAGCATTTGTAGCTTGAATAATCTTTTTGAGTCTTTTAAGACTTCTGTGACTTTCAAATTTCTTGGGGGGATGATCCTCTTTCCTGCTCTTTCCTTTTCTTGCATGTGTTGCTAATGCTTGATCATCATCGCCCAACTTTTCTTCTCTTGTTGCCAATCTAGCTTCTTCTTGAGTACAATCTTCCCATAGCCTGTTGAACTTTGTTAGCTTTCTTCTGGAACAGATTCCCTGAATAAATGATTCCCAAGACTTTGGGAGACCATTCAATGTAGTCATTACTATCTCAGCTTCTTCAACTGTGTCTCCAATCGCTTCAAGTTGTTCTTTGATTTGAGACACCCTTGTGAAGTAGGATTGAATGGTTTTTTAATTCTGCATCTTCACATTCTTGAGTTATGTCCTCAATGGCATCTTCTGGTTGATATTCTTTCCTTCATATAATCGGGATAAGGCATCAAACATTTGTTTCGGGGTTTTCTTCTTGTACTTTGCCTTAGCCTCATCTCCCTCTGGCTCTTGAACTTCTTTTTCAATGAATCCTTCTAGATCATTCTCTTCTAGAATGAGCATCACTCTATACTTCCATGCTCGGAAGTTATTAGCACCCTCAAGCTTCTCATCAAGTTAGTACGGGAAGTTATTCTGCCCCGAGATCTAGAAATATGTGAAAATTGAGACTTTGCAAAAATGAATTTTGGACTTACCAGTGAGTGCGCTATGCCAAGGCGACCTCCCTTCTTCAAGGATCTGCTCCAACTTCAACCTTTAAATGCCCAAATGTCTTGAGTCTTGACCTAGGGTTTTATGAGGAAACCCTAATTTTCTAACTTTTGAATTTTGGAGATCTAATCCAGGGGAAAGATGTGCCCTCCTTGGACGACCTTCTTGTTGATGATTGCAGCGTCGTGTGACATTCTCCAGGATACGTTCTCCTCTGTGACTGAGTTGAGTCGACCTTTAAGAGAGTCCAGTGTTCGGTGTGCTCATGTGATGGGGTGTATCGTTCTCCTCTAGACTGAGTTGAGTCGTGCCCCAATGTTGGGTGTGCCCATGTGATCGGTGTATTGTTCTCCTCTGTGTGAGAGTTGAGTCGATGTGGTACTCCAGATGATTCTCCTCTGGACTCAATTGAGATAGAGATATGTTGAGTATGACGTCCATGTGGCTGAGCACAGGTGGACGTGTCCCTAGTTGCTGAGCACTAGTGGACGTGTGGATCCCTTGCTATATTGTCTGAGTGTAAGATTTACTTGAAACCCTAATTGTGATGTAAAGGGTACAAGTCGGCCCCACCATATGTGAAAGATAATTAATGTTTATTGTAATAAATAATTATATTTCTGAGTTATTGAAGTCGGCCATGTTGTGCCAATAGACACACCTATCGTTGTGTCTAGTCTGTTGAGATTTGGGTACCTTGGAAAGCGGTCCCCATGTGCTTATGAGTCTCTAAGCACAAAGGGGGAAGACTATTACCCTTGTACTTTACTTTATGATTCTAATTTCACTTTGACTTAGGAGATTTAAGTCAAAAGTGAAATATGTCACTTAAGTCATAAAGGGACAATTAATTCACAATGTGGGTGAATTAATAGACATAAAGCAACTAAGGAAAGTGGGTTTCCTTAGTGAGATTTTAGGATGAGATCTCACCCATTGATTAGACTTGGTTAGATCTAATCTAGGCCATTGATCTTTTAGGGTTGGCTCAAAGAGGCTAAAGAGAGGGTAAAGTGAGTTTTGAAGACTCATTCTTCACTTGTGAGTTTTGGAGAAGAGAAGAGGGGCACATATCTTGAGGATGAAGAGGGTGCACTTCATGAGGGTTTGAGAGAAACCCTTGAGAGCTTGAGGAGAGGCTCTTGTTTGGTTTGAGCTTGCATGGAGAGCATTTCCATGGAGCCATAGCTTCTATTTCTTGGAGGGAGCATGATATATG
>ML828763.1:95956-107715 GCA_009831015.1 Picea engelmannii | reverse complement strand
TTATTTTATTATTAGGATTAATCCCCATTGTGGATTAATCATGTCGGTAATTGTATTAGGACCAAATCCCCTTTTGCAGATTGGTCATCGGACAATTGTAATAGGCAGAATAAGAAGTCGGCCCCAGCAGTTATTATTGAGACACAGAATTAAATTAAAGGTGGGTTTACCCACCCAGAGTGAAAGGTCGGCCCTGCCAGTGAAACCCTTTCACACGTGCCAGTCTTGTATGTATAGGAGGCTAGCGCCTCACTTTATCACACAACTCACTTGCTCATTCTCTTATGAGGCAAGCTGCAATTACCAGTTGGAGAGAGGAGAAGAAGAGTGGCGCATCTCTTGGGGAAGACTATCTGTATTGGTTTGAGTTATCTCTTGAACATTGTATTAGCAATTTATGATAAGGAAGTTTTTGCTGGGTTTTCTTCCCCTAGAGGGTTTCCCAGGATAAATGTTGTGTCTCTTGTGAATGTGTATTTCTCAGTGATCTTGTTCTTATGATGCTCTTATCTATTGAAATGCAAAGAACTATAATAATGGCATAAACATTAACAAGTCCTATCTAGCCATGAGATATGGTGGTCAATCTCAATCTGGAGTCTATGTGAGCCCCACAAAAATTGACCCAAGGGGATCCTGAGTGATGCATCCAATGTCTATGTGTGTACAGGGGATAGACAATGATGCCATTCTACAACTCAAAAAAGTGCTCAAAATAGAAAGCCATCTTCAAGACTGTTATACCCATTTTGTGCATAACTAAGGAGATTATGTCTCGAGGCCCTCAGGTTGCAGATATGGAGTGTCGAGAGACTACATGACTAGCAATATCCTTTTGCACAGATGGAGACCCTTCTCACCACCACAGAGGTCGTAGATTTTCAAATAACATCCACCATACCAGCTAGCTTCCAAGAGGCAATGGGCCTTGCTCCATGAGGTACAAGTCAGGTATTATGGTCAGTGTCATTTCAATATTTGAGATATTTGAGCATGTTGTATCTTAGACTGCTTTAGATTTCATGATATATGCTTGGACATATGCTTGGACATTATGCCTTTTACCCTGTTTCACCATGGTGGTTAACATTGTTCCCTAGTAAGTGGTCTTCCTTGGGGATGGATTTGCTGTTGGAACTCCCTTGAAGAGCCATTGTATCGTTCTCAACCATACTTACCACTTTCCATCACTATTTCCCCCCAATTTCCTTATCTCTTGGGATTTTTAGGGTGTATTGACCCAAGAAGGGGTTGTCCCTCATTTTATGGGAAGAAGGGGTCGAAGGCCCAGAGGGATTCATGTTGGGAAAAAGTTAAAAGCCTATATATAAACCTTCCAGATGCTTCGCCCAAGGATCCCCCCTAGAAAGCAATGAAACGCTTATCTGTAAGAAAAAGGGGACCCACAAGAAAAATGATTAAGAATGCTTCAAAGGTTAGTTGGAGGATAGGAGGTCTCATCACGAGCCAGCCTATCATGTTCATAGATATCTAGTGGTATGAGATTACCATCATCTGGTCACCAAGCCAGGGTAACAGCTCTTAGTTGCATGGTTGAGAGAAAGGGGGTCTCATCACGAGCCAACCTTCTCATTTCCAGTAGGTGTTCGTGAGTGACACTGTCATTATCTGGACACCATGCCAAGACAGTGGCCTTCAACCTGTCCTTAAAATATGAAAGAAACAAAGAATGGAAAAATGATGGGCTTGGAAAAATTGGATTCCAAACAAAGGTGCCACACACCCTCTACAAAGGCACCCATGAATGAGACACTACAACCCCTTGTATGTCATGAACCCCATGCCCATTAGTCTTGACCCTTAACCGCTTCATCCACTTTACATGGCTTAGAGAGGGATCTCTTGGAAACACTCCTTGACCTAGGCAAAGATCTACCCAATAGGACACCTCGTCAACCCTCCCATATCCAAGCTTGGCAAGTCGCAAAATGTCTTTGAGCACTTAATTGTTTGACAAGGTAATCTTTGATGCACATGCTTAGGTGGCTCATTTATTGACTTGATTTACTTATCATGATATTTTGACTTGAGATCCTTAGAGGGCGTGCTTGTTTGTCTTTGCAGGACCTAGTTGGTGGATAGTTTTGGAGGAACAAGCCTAGCTTGGGCTTCCATAGGTCTTTAAGCCCATATGTGGATGCCAAGGGCTCGCATGCCGGATAAGAGAGATGAAATTTCGGAGGCCTAGAAGATGACATGGACGATGTAAGCTAGCCCCTACTTGCCAAACGTTTCGCCTAGGAGAGGCAAAACATCAACTTTAGGAGCATGACGTCATCCATGGGCCTAGGGTTTGGTGGTAAGGTTGATATGCATTGGCACAAGGACATTTTAAAGAGTTTGAGGCTTTGACCATGAAGGAAGTGACTTTGATGCTTGACATGTGGCTTTGGGAAGCCTTCCTACACTCCTCCATCACCAACGACTTGCTCCTAGTGCCAAAACATCCCCTAAACAGGAGACATCACTCTAAATTAGGGTTTCTTTTTGTGTAAAAGTAAGATTTAAGTGAATTGTTTAATCTTACTTTGTAAAAGGGGCAAGATTAGGGTTGTTGACCCCTAGTCTTGTGGTTTACCCTAATATTATGTGGAAAAACTATTTTAGAGACATTTTGTATAAATAAGAGATCATAAGATCTCATTTTAACATAACTCTCCCATTGTGAGAGGTCTTTCACTGAAATTTTCGCTAGCCTTGGAGGATCTTCTCTCTTTTGCACATTGTTATGGTTTGTTCTTGCTATATATGGTGAAAAGTGATGTGCTAGGCATGGAGATTATTTCTTATGCATGTGGATGGACTTAACTTGGAAGATTAGGGTTTGATCTAGCTTCTTGTGGAATTGGTAAGGGAAAAATCTGCATTTATTGTCTTTTGTCTTGCTCTTTCTATAATTATTGTTGGTTAAAACCCTTGGAGGAGTATAAGGGCATACACCCTCCCCAAGGTTTATTTACTTGTTCAAGAAAGGTCATTTTTCACAAGGTGTCTTGGAGAACTACAAGAACGTACACCCTCCAAGGTATCCTTGGTTTGTTTTGCAAACCCTAGGAACTAAAAGGGCTTACACCCCTAGGGCTTTGTAGATCAAGCATTTTCATCCAAGTTTCACTTCTCAACGTCAAATAATTTTCAAGGTTGTGCCAAGAGAATTACAAGGACGTACACCCCCAAGTGCTTAGCGAAGCCATCTCTTTCATTGACCCCATAAACCCAATAGTAAGGCACTAATCATTTTTCAATTTTTGCATTGGAGATATAAAATCTTTGCATTGGTAAACATAACAATTTCACTTTTTGATGCTCTCTCTCTTGGATTGTATACTTGATGCTCCTAGCATCCTTGCCTCCTTAAGGCGTCCTCTTTCTCCAAACAATTATTACTGCTATTAACAACTAACCCTACAGCTATAAGGCTAAAGAAACCCTAACCTTTCTAACCCTAATATCTCCTAAACTAACCCTAGACTTAAGCTAGAGTTTTGCCCTCTTATTCTACTTGCTATAGCGCACTTTTTGGGCGACTTTTGGGCAAGTTTCATTGGATAGTTTTGCTTTTGTAATGCATTGTATGCTACAGTCTTAAGGCTGATAATTTTTACTGCAGAAATGTTTTATAACAGCCTTGTTTGATTTTCTCAAGTTTCATACTGTTTTGTACAAGCTAGACTAGTCATTGTTGGTTCACCTATTGCATGATTAATCGAACTTGTAGCAACTTTAATTGCAGCCTTTGTTATCATTTTATTGCGGATAATCAATATTGTTTGATCGCTGCAAATTAGGGACAGCAAGCTTAACTTGCTTGTCCACCTAACATAATATATGCAACCTCGGCTTTTCTTGTGTCTCGGGCAAGTACAATCACTTTTGCAAGTACCCAAAGGTTTGGCAGCTTTAAAACCTTTTGGAGACGAGTCATCAAAGCCACTTTTCTCTTCCCTTATTGACCTTTAGGGGGGCACTTCTCTTATTTCCCTTCCATCTGTCTCAATCCCCCAGGGTCATCGAGATCGCCTCCCTAGAGTGACCTAGTCACCCTTGAAGTGCGGGACCTATATCGAGATGACATTAGGTATAGTGTCCCTTAGTTGTCGCCACTTGGTGGTTGGGTCGGGCTTTGCCCAACCTACAACTTGTGCGATAACATTTTGGCGCCATTGCCAGGGAGGATTTTGAATCCTCTTTGTGCCCTAACAACACTTTTGACAAGCTTCCCTCCCAAAGCCTCTATCCCTCAACTTGCCTGGCGACTCCATTGAAGAACGTTCACTTTTCCACCCTTGATAAGTTTCCCTTGAAGCTTGTTTGGCGACTCCATTTTCCACAAACCCACCTTTCCCTCCTTTGGTGAGACTTGATCTCACTTGGCTACTCCATTGAGGTGTCCTTTCGGTCAATGGAATTATGGCACCATGGGATGAACCCTCATCCAAAACTTATTGTGACTCAATGATGGCATTTTTACAGATGGAAAAGGAAAAAGCTGCCAAGGAAATGATGAGCCGCATAAGAGAGTTATTTCCTACCCTTGACGATGAAGAAGTTCTTGAAGGACAGACATATGAAGAAAGTTACCAAGAAGATCCCGACGAAGATTCAGACGAGACATTTGATGAAGAAGAGGCGCTCATATCTTCCCTTCCATTTTATGAAGACATCCAGGCCTTTATTCCTCCCACACATCAAGAAGAGAACATGATGAGTTATAATCCTTTTGAAGATCTTGATGACACTTGATTCTGTGACTTTGGAAGTGAAGAGGTGTTAGCGGAGCTCTTGGATGCGACAGATCTTTCTGAAAAAAGGCACATAAAACACTATGCATTAATAATCAAGCCTCGTGTGATGAAGAGGCGATGGAGGAGCATCCCCATGAAGAGAAAAAGAATCTTGATGAACTGAAACATGTTGAGGCATCATTGTCTTTGCTCCTGCATGATGTAGTTGAGGTTGTCCAGCCATGCTCTCCTCTTGTTCATGAAGTTCAAGAAGCAACTAGCCTCAATGATGAATATGAGGAACGTGTTGAAGACGTCCATGCCTCTACTCCTCCTGCACGCGAACACAAAGAGATGGTCACTTTTGTTGATGGTCTTATGAGAGAACCTTCACATATGGTTGATGAGCATATAGAGACTTTGATACAAACTGGCAGATGCAGGTGGGATTTTGGTCGTCTCATTTTCGATAGAGACCCCATTTACGACATTGAGGGTAGCCCTCAAGAAAAGGGTTTTGAGTTGTCATCTTCAGAGGACTACTTTTCATGCCTATATGATTCATATGTTTGTAAGCCTAGTGATGATATGATTACAAAGTTGTTCCGCTCCTTCGAGGATGACTTGTCGTAGCATACTCAGAGTAATCTTCAGTCATCCCTTGATACATACCTTTTTGAGGATGCAGATTTGTTCTATGCGGACTTTCAGCCATTATGCTCAGATTTTGATACACACTAGGTCGTGGCTAGCCCAAAGAAGACTGAGGTCTGCACTACCAAACAAAAGCACTTTCATGTTGAGACTTTCGGTAGGAATTTGCAGACAAAGAGACATTTCCCAAGTCCAACGGAGCAGTTTTTCTCTAAGGTTGTGCCTTACCCTGTTTCCTCTTGTTTGGGAAATCATAGGGTTTTCATGGGATCTCTTGTCCTTTCTCAGGCTTCAGGGAGCAATGATTTGTTGAGTGAAGATAAAGACGAGTCGTCGTCTACATATGGTAGCCCTCTTCAGAGATGGATTGACTAGGCTTGTGGCTACACCTTCAGGCGGGATGATCGAGCTGATGGTTTCTCTCTCCAACAGGATTTCCTCCCTCCCACCCATCTCCATGAGTTCTATTTCGTGATCAATTATATATCCAATTATGCTCATCATCGTTTTGTGCTGGACTTATCTTTGTTGTTTCACATGATCAAGCACAGGGGGAGATACTTTGATGAGATGATCAACTGGTTTCACTAGTTGTATGACTTCACCTGACATCATCTATCGCCTAATCTTCAGGGCCCTGAGGCCCCAGGTGAGTAGGTAGGTCATTTTGATTTCTTGCATTTTAATTGCTCATATTAGTTTAGATGCATTTCATTTTTCTCTATTTGCATATTGATTTCATGCTTAGTATAGAAATTTTTGAAAAAATGCCAAAATTTTATTTTCTAGATTAGTTTTTACTTTGGATTTTTATATATATGGATAAAAGGGTGATAGCACCACCCTAGATGCTCTGATCCCTTTGTCTGAGTTTTGGCAGGCACAGGTCTACCAGGAGATGTTGCGGTTCTTATGCACTTTACGGCGAGCACATGTCCCCAAGTGTTATCCCCATTTTGTGGATAACTAAGGAGATTATGTCTCGAGGCCCTCAAGTTGTAGATATGGAGTGTTGAGAGACTACATGACTAGTAGTATCCTTTTGCACAGATGGAGACCCTTCTCACCACAACAAAGGTCGTAGATTTTCAAATAGCATCCACCACACCAGTTGGCTTCCAAGAGGCAATGGGCCTTGCTCAATGAGGTACAAGTCAGGTATTATGGTGAGTGTCATCTCAATATTTGAGGCATTTGAGTATGTTGTATCTTAGACTGCTTTAGATTTCATGATATATGCTTGGACATTATGCCTTTTTCCATGTTTCACCTTGGTGGTTGACATTGTGCCCTAGTAAGTGGTCTTCCTTGGGGATGGATTTGCTGCTAGAAACTCCCTTGAAGAGCCATCGTACCGTTCCCAACCATACTTACCACTTTCCATCACTATTTCCCCCCATTTCCTTATCTCTTGGGATTTTTAGGGTGTATTGACCCAAGAAGGGGTTGTCCCTCATTCGATGGGAAGAAGTGGGTTGAAGGCCCAGAGGTATTGATGTTGGGTAAAAGTTAAAAGCCTATATATAAACCTTCCAGATGCTTCGCCCATGGATCCCCCCTAGAAAGCAATGAAACACTTATCTGTAAGAAAAAGGGGACCCACAAGAATAATGATTAAGAATGCTTAAAAGGTTAGTCGGAGGATAGGAGGTCTCATCAAGAGCCAGCCTATCATGTTCATAGATATCTGGTGGTATAACATTACCATCATCTGGTCACCACGCCAGGGTAACGACTCTTAGTTGCATGGCTGAGAGAAAGGGGGTCTCATCACGGGCCAGCCTTCTCATTTCCACTAGGTGTTTGTGAGTGACACTGTCATTATCTGGACACCACGCCAGGACAGTGCCCTTCATCTTGTCCTTAAAATATGAAAGAAACAAAGAATGGCAAAACGATAGGCTTGGAAAAATTGCATTGCAAACGAAGGTGCCGCACACCCTCTACAAAGGCACCCATGAATGAGACACTACAACCCTTTGTATGTCATGAACCCCATGCCCATTGAGTCTTGACCCTTAACCGCTTCATCCAATTTACATGGCTTAGAGAGGGATCTCTTGGAAACACTCCTTGACCTAGGGAAAGATCTACCCAATAGGACACCTCGTCAACCCTCCCATATCCAAGCTTGGCAAGTCGCATAATATCTTTGAGCACTTAATTGTTTGAGAGGGTAATCTTTGATGCACATGTGTAGGTGGCTCATTTATTGACTTGATTTACTTATCATGATATTTTGACTTGAGATCCTTGGAGGGCGTGCTTGGTTGTCTTTGCAGGACCTAGTTGGTGGACAGTTTTGGAGGAACAAGCCTAGCTTGGGCTTCCATGGAGCTTGAAACCCGTAGGTGTATGCCAAGGGCCCGCATGCCGGATGAGAGAGATGAAACTTCGAAGGCCTAGAAGATGACTTGGACGACATAAGCTAACCCTTTTTGCCAAACTATTTGCCTAGGAGAGGCAAAACGTCATCTTTAGGAGCATGTCGTCATCCATGGGCCTAGGGTTTGGTGGTAAGGTTGATATGCATTGGCACAAGGACGTTTTGAGGAGTTTGAGGCTTTGACCATGAAGGAAGTGACTTGGATGCTTGACATGTGGCTTTGGGAAGCCTTCCTACACTCCTCCATCACCGACGACTTGCTCCTAGTGCCAAAAAGCCCCCCAAAGGGGTGATGTCACTCTAAATTAGGGTTTCTTTTTGTGTAAAAGTAAGATTTAATTGAATTGTTTAATATTACTTTGTAAAAGGGGCAAGATTAGGGTTGTTGACCCCTAGTCTTGTGGTTTACCCTAATATTATGTGGACAAACTATTTTAGAGACATTTTGTATAAATAAGAGATCATAAGATCTCATTTTAACACAACTCTCCCATTGTGAGAGGTCTTTCACTGAAATTTTTGCTAGCCTTGGAGGATCTTCTCTCTTTTGCACATTGTTATGGTTTGTTCTTGCTATTGATGGTGAAAAGTGATGTGCTAGGCTTAGAGATTCTTTCTTATGCATGTGGATGGACTTAACTTGGAAGATTAGGGTTTGATCTGGCTTCTTGTGGAATTGGCAAGGGAAAAATCTGCATTTATTGTCTTTTGTCTTGCTCTTTCCATAATTATTGTTGGTTAAAACCCTTGGAGGAGTATAAAGGCATACACCCTCCCCAAGGTTTATTTACTTGTTCAAGAAAGGTCATTTTCCACAAGGTGTCGTGGAGAACTAAAAGAACGTACAACCTCCAAGGTATCCTTGGTTTGTTTTGCAAACCCTAGGAAGTAAAAGGGCTTACACCCCTAGGGCTTTGTAGATCAAGCATTTTCATCCAAGTTTCACTTCTCAAGGTCAAATAATTTTCAAGGTTGTGCCAAGAGAATTACAAGGGTGCACACCCTCTTGGCATCTCCTAGTCTGACTTAGCTATGTTAGAGTTTAAACTATTATTAGGTTTCTTTTCAATTTACTAGATAACCATAGCATAGATAGGATCACTGAGAGAAACACAATCACAAGAGACACATTATTTATCCTGGGAAACCCTCATGGGGGAGAAAACTCAACAAGAACTTCCTTAATATAGATAGTCAATACAATGCCAAGAGAATAAACCAAACACTACAGAAAGTCCTCTCCCAAGTAATGTGCCTCTCTCTCTTCCTTCTTCTCCAACTACAGCTCCAAACTTGCGCTCTAGATGATCGAATGAGTGAGTGAACAAATGAGGCGTTGGCCTCCTTTATTTATACAATCTGGCAGGTGTTGAATGGAAGTGTCTTTTCACTGGCACGATCGACTTCTCTTCCTGGGTGGTTAGAACCACTTTAATTTATTCTGGGGGCCGACTTCTCATTTTGCATATTACAATTAGGGTTTGACCAATCCGCAAAAGGGGATTTGGTCATTTACAATGCCCGACATGGTCAATCCACAAAAGGGGATTGATCTAATGAATAATACATCAATAATAAATAGAATACTCTTTGCAGTTACAATATTTCAATACTCCCCCTTAACAAGAAAGGTATTCTACAACATCATCAGGAGAGAGAGAGAGGGCGACATCATCAACAACATCTTGGAACATTGATTGGCGTATCTATAAATCATCGGAAGTTTTTATCATCATCAATATCATCAACAACACAGCACAAAGGCTGGAGCATCATCAACATCAGCACTAGGCTGAGTGTCTTCAACATGAAGCTAGCATCACAGCACGAAGCTGGCTACACAATATCATCAGCATGAAGCTGGCATCACAGTATCAGACTGGCAACACAACATCATTAGCACGAAGTTGGCATCACAGCACGAGGCTGGAAACACATCATCACAGCACGAGGCTAGTACATCATCACAGCACGAGGCTGGCACATCATCAGCATGAAGCTGGCATCACAGCACAAGGCTGGCAACACAACACTACTCCCCCTTTCGAGGGAGGTCCTTTCGGACCACACCAAGCTTATCTCGAAAGTGCTCAAACTTTACACGAGATAGAGGCTTGGTCAACACATCAGCAACTTGTTCATCCGTGCTAACATATTGGAGCTTTATGGCTCCTCTCTGCACCATATCACGGATGTAATGATATTGGATCTCTATGTGTTTTGACTTGTCATGGAACACAGGGTTCTTTGTAATCTTTATGCAACTTTCGTAATCACATAGGATCATGGTTGCTTCCATCTCTAGATTGAAAAGACCTGTCAACAACTTCCGAAGCCATATGGCTTCACAGCTGGCAAAACATGCAGCAATGTATTATGCTTCTGTCGTGCTAAGAGCAATGCTTGATTGCTTCCTACTCTGCCATGAGATCATGGCTGACCCCAGACTAAAACAACATCCTGAAGTGCTCTTTCTGTCAGAGACACTTCCAGCCCAATCTGAATCAGTATAACCACTTAGTCTGAAGTCATGATCTCCATCATAACTAAGACCACAATCTAGTGTACCCTTAAGGTACCTAATCACATGTTTTGCAGCAACTAGGTGAACATGTCTGGGCTCTACCAGAAACTGACTCAAGGTATTCACAGCAAAACATATATCTGGCCTGGTGTTCGTCAGATACATCAATGATCCAATGATCTATCTGTACAGCGTAGCATCAATCAATTATGACGAAGTGTCAACCAAGAGCTTCAACTTTGTTTCCATGGGTGTATTCATGGACTTGCACTCCAACATATCAAATCTCTTCAATATTTCAACTGCATACTTTCCTTGGTTAAGGAAGATCCTCTCTGGGCTCTGCCAGACCTCAAGACCTAAGAAATAGTGCATTAGGCCAAGGTCTTTCATCTCAAATTCTGCAGCAAGCTTCTTCTTACATTCAGTGATGAGCGTTTCTTCTCCAGTTAAGAATAAGTCATCGACATACAACAGCAATATAATAGGCTCATCATTCATAACCTTGAAGTAAAGGTTAGAATCAGCTTTACTCTTGGTAAAGCCCAAGCTTGTCAGAAAACTATCAATCCTTCCATACCAAGCTCTAGGAGCTTGCTTCAATCCGTACAGAGCCTTCTTCAACTTGCACACATGAGTCTTCCTCTTTTCAACTTCAAATTCTTAAGGTAGTTCTATATACACATCTTCTTCAATGACACCATTCAAGAAGGCAGTTTTCACATCCATCTGATGTAACTTCCACTTCATCTTAGCTGCAAGGGCTATGATGGTTCTGATTGAAGTGTATCTGGCTACAAGAGCAAACGTCTCTTCATAATCAATGCCTTCCTTTTGAGAAAAGCCACGAGCAACAAACCTTAATTTATATTTCTCAATACTTCCATCATCAGCATGTTTTATTTTGAAAAGCCATTTGGAAGATACCACATCCTTTCTCTTTGGTCTGGGAACTATTTCCCATACATCATTCTTTATGATGGATTGGTATTCTTCTGTCATGGCATCTGCGCATTCTTTCTTCTGAATGGCTTCTTCAAAGCAAGTAGGCTCCTTCTCGAAGAGATCACACATCAAAGCCATATAATTGGAGAATGGCTTAGGTTTCTTCACTTGTCTCATGGTTCCTTCGGGGACACCATACTTCTCTCCATCTTGAATAAGTTCCCTTGCCCAGGCTGGCTTTCTCTTATGGGAGATCGTCATCTGGGGAGGTTCTTGAGATTCTATTATGTCATGGTCTTCTATAATCTCCTCATCAAGGGAAGCTATGACTTCCCTTATTGGTTCTTCAACTCTAGGAGCTACAGGTTCCTCTTCATATACTTCTTCAAGCTGCATCTTCATCAAAGGTTACATCCCTGTTGATCTCAATATGATGGTAACCTGGTATATACACTCTGAAGGCCTTGGAGACCTCACAGTATCCAACAAATATTCCCTTCTTTCC
>ML828763.1:5722-30765 GCA_009831015.1 Picea engelmannii | reverse complement strand
CTAGCTGGACAGTCCACCTCAGTTTTGCGGCCTTCATTACTCTGTTGTCTTGTGTTGGAAGTTCTTACCTTGGAGCTACTTCCTGTGGAGGGTTACTTGCTGAAGTATTCATTACTGCCAGGACTGTCTTAACTTCCGTTTCATCTCTGTTCTAAGCAGCCGGCCCCCTCTCTGTGTGTGAGAGCTCTGTTCTAAGCAGCCGGCTGCCTCTCTGCGTGTGAGATCTCTGTACTAAGCAGCCGGCCCCCTCTCTGTGTGTGAGATCTCTGTTCTAGCAGCCGTCTCTCTTTCTCTATGTGAGATCTGTTTGGCTGGCCCCTTTTTCTTGTGAGAGATCTACCCTCTTAGCTGCCTTCACTACTGTAGGCTGTCGTCCACTTTTTGTGCACAGATCTGGAACTAGTAAGAGCAGCGGCTATCCTTCCAGGCTCATTTTCATTGCTGCCACACTTTCTCTAGCTGCTAGATCCATCCCTGTGTGTGGCTGATATAAGGGTCGCTGTTTAAGTAATTTGTGTGGGGTTTTCTTGTCACTTTCCCTAGGGTTTCTCTTTTGGCAAAACAGTCCTATGATCTCCTTGACAGAGATCTAACCCTAAGTGGTTGATCCATGAACCTAAACTAGATCTGAGCATATCACAGAGGTTTACATTTCACTTGTGTGCCAAGCTCTTCTATCATTGTTCAAGAGGTAAATTTAAGAGGTAAGTTTCAGTTGCATTTGCTTCAGTTTGAGTAAATTGATTGTTTCAGATCTAATAGTTTTACATGCTCAGAAATATTTGTTGTTTTAGATCTATAATTGTTGTTTTCAGATCTACTGTATTTCTTATGTGCCTCTGATCAGAAATTTTTATTTAGATCTGTTGTGTACTTTCTGATTTAGTAAACAGAAAATTTTTGAGAAGTATTATTTATGTTCTTTTCTTTATTTCTAACATTTCTTAGTAGTGAGGATTATTGACATGGCGCAAGGACTAACATTCTGTCTAACACGACTGTTATTCAAAATTTTCCTCACCTGTTTTTGTATTTCTTCATCTTCCGTAGTAGAAGTGCGGTAGACAACTTCGTTTGGTAGTGAGAAGTAAGACTGTCTGTGATATTAACATTCCTGTTGGTTCCACTGTACTCAGATTTGCCATCTTCAAATGAAACTTGGGGTGCACAATGTAGTTCTAACTTCTTACCAATCTTATCCATTCTTTTTCTAGCAGGAGATTAACCCTAGATCCCCCATCAATGACATTATGATTCATTATGCTGTCATTGACCGTCGTTGTGAATTGAACAATGTTGTCAGTTCTATCCATCGCCCAGTTAATGCTTCCCTCCCTTACAAGAAGGCTCTCCACCATTAGGTCTTCCGTTATCTCTTTACTGTTTCTTAATGATCTGCTACAGTGGATTCAAAGGGATGCACCTTCACTGACTCATCTTCATGTACAGATTCTTTTGCCTTTTGCATTTAGACTTCTGCCATGTAAGGTATGTGTGTGATCAGTGTGGCCATCTTTACTAGACATTCCATATATAGAACTTGTCAATAAGTCGGTTAGCACCTTTTTGTCATCAATGTTTGACTCTATCATGCTCATGGTCTTTCCCTTTTTCTGTAGTTGACTATATCATTATGTTCTACCTTGGTAACTGCATAGTTCCATGGACCCTTTAACCTTCACAGGCAATGCCTAAATCACCTCCTTGACTTTTTTTACCCGAGTGTCCTTCGTTACTGGATCTGAGTACTTTGCCCCCTTCGCTTGAGACCTTGTATGCTATGTGTTAGCTCCCATAATGATTACTTATTTGATTTTGTGACGGTTATCATCATGTTGATCATTGTGTCTGCCCCACTGACACAGTACCATCTTTCAAGGTTTACCTTCCTTTCAGTCCTTTCTGTAATATCTCCACTTTCTGGATCAAAAACATTACAACTTTGGTATTTCTTTGTTATCTTTTTTGTCTTCTTATAGTACTGTGCCATCTCTGTTATTGTTTCCTTTGTTGCCTCTGTTATTGCCATTTTTTCTTTTAGTTTTCTTCCTCTTCAACAAACATGAGTTTGCTATCTTTGCACTTGCAAGCATTATATTTGCACTCATTTGTGTTGTGATCAGTAACACTTAAGAACCAATGTTTTTGACTGGGCACTATAATTCTATATGTTCTTTACATGTACTATTTATGCGGCAATCGTCTTTTCGCTTGGTTGTTTTCCCTACTGTCATTTCCTCATTATTTTTGTGACATGTTTTCTCAATTCATTGATTGCACAGGGTTCATCATCATTTCATGTTGGTGACCACTTGTGGTGTTATCTTTTCAAGTTCAATGCTTGGTTTACTGTTTCTTCAAATGACGCTGGGGGAACCACCTTCATCTTGTATTTGTATTTATGTAACAATCCCTTCGCAAAACCATCTTTTTAACAGTGCATCTGCCACTTTCATGTCCTTCATTTTCATAAGGACCTTCAATTTCAAATTGTATAAATGGACAGTGTCCCTTTTCCTACTTCAAGTTGTATATCCCATCTACAACATCTCTGTCATCCTATAACAACTTGAATTTTTTTTCAAAATTCCTAATTAACTGTGTGAAAGGTTATTTTCCCCAACTATCTTGTATGTAGGATTTATATGTGTATAAAGAGGGTCCTCATTTTGAATCGAGTTTTTTGATTTTGACTCTTGAGGATGCATACATCAATGTTTTAAAACTCGGATTCGGAATCGGTCAAGGGTCAACTTGGATTCAGACTCGGACTCGGACTTGGATTGACTCAGACTGATCTGATTTCATTGACTCGGTTTACTAAAAGATACATAAAATATTTAAATTTTAATGAAAAAACTATATTTTAAAGATTCCAAACCACAATTCCAAAAAATCATTGAAACTTTGAAAGAAAGCATTATGAATAAATGAGCAAAAACATTTAAATGACAAACATAAATGATAAGCAATGTTCCACCATCACTTATATTGGGATCTTCATCATTAGCATCACCCTTTGCCTCTACCTGGATCCTCTAGGGACATCAGTCAACACCTCCCAATTTTGATGAAACTACCTAATTGAAGCCTTATAATATGGTAGAAAAAGCTTTACATGCCTAATCAATGATTTTGGTTTGAGTGAAAGGTACATTTTTGCTAAGGCCATGACAGAGGAGTTCAACAATCAATACTACCTAATACCAACATCGAGGTGCATAAAGGGCTTTGTGCTCTTGATTAAATGCCAATCCCATACCCTCATACATGATAGAATCCAATGAAAATGTTGCACTCCTACCAATCTTGAAATCCTAAAAACTGTTAAGTTTGCTAAATTTTGAATGGGATATGAAATTCTACTTTCTCCATATGAAGTCTGATGAGATTGGAACCACTCTCAGACATCCTGAAACAATTAATGGTAATGTTAAAAATTTAAGTAAAGGATAAAAAGGAAAGATAAAGGAAGAAAGAAAGATAAAGATAAAGGAAAAAGGAAAGGAAAAAGGAAAGATAAAAGAAATATCAACTTTTACTAGTAATTGCCAGGGTTTTTGGTCAAACCCTTTTAAAGAAAAATTGAATTTTGCATGTTGGTGGGGTCCAGTTCGAACTCGGCTGAGTAGATATGGACTCGGCCGAGTAGGTACGGACTTGGCTGAGTAGGGCTAGTTTGGTACCGAACCGGCCGAGTCATGCTCTGACTTGTCCGGTTCGGTACCAAACCAGCCCACCGGACCAAGCCAATGGCTGAGTCGACCTTGTCAGTGGTCACCAATCAACTCGGCCGTGTTGACTGAGTCCGAGTCAACTCAGACTGAGTTTCAAAACACTGGCATACACTCATTAAAATGAACATGAAGGTGGAGGGAAAACAGAAGAGAGGATTTTCTTTTTGATGCTACATCATATAAATCTCTCCCAGCACACTGCGTAAAACACCATACATAATATGCGGACAAGTTACAACATCCCTAGTAGGTTATGACTGTTTAAACATTTAAACCTTTTTCCAAAACTAGATGCTACATTGGTCACATGTAACCGACCACTTAGACATAAAATGACCATATTATAAAACCGTTTATAACTCACAGGCTTTAATATTATTTGAGTCCTATTACTCCAACACCGTCTCTTAACATGGAAATAATATTTTTTAAATTTCTAATCCCCCTTAATACAAAAACTTGTACATGTTTTATAAAGAAGTATAACTCAATAACTAAAAGATGACTACGCAATTTGATGATGTAAGACTGCATATAGGTCCATTTCCGTCCATCAGCTCATCTGGGTAAACAGTTTGTGATGCTTGCTGTATTTCTAGGAAAGTAACCTGGGTACATTTGTCTTCAACTTCCCTTCTCCAGATCCAGAACTCTCTATTGAATTGCCACCACCCTTACAGATGCTCATGTCTAAGGTAGAGTTTTACTGAATTCCTTTAAACAGTCATCTATCTTGACTCTTGAGCATTCCCTCTTCAACTCCCTTTGTCTAAAGAGTTACCTGATAGGCTGTCTCTTAACTGTAGTCATCATCTGTATTGTCAACAGTACCATGCTTCTCGTTATTATTGGTATTTTAAATCACGACATACCTCTGACCCTCTTCCTGTTTTGTTTCACTAGCTCACAGGGTTAAACTAGTAAGTCCAACTTCATACATACTTGCCCATGAAATTACATTTTTCAGAATTAAATCTTCAAAAATGAAATGTACACCAAAATGTACCTTGTGAACCTGCAAGGATGTTCTCTGTCAGATACAATGAGCTAACTGTCTCACACTTTTGCATAGCTGAAAATTCTCTGACAGACTCCACGTGTCAGCTATTTGAGAACACAACTGGAGATTCTTTGTCGGACTTTATATGTGTGCTATAATGCTATTGTTCTCATGTTCCCGGAGATTTTCTGTCAGATGCTGGGCATCTGTTGTAGAACTGGAAACGTCTTTAACAGGTCTTCTGGAATAAACTTAAACAAATTTCGTTGGGCATAATTTACACCAATTCTGGGCAAGCTTGATGGTTCTGTGCTAGGTGGGCAAATTGACCATTTCATCCTTAATAATTGTGACCAACACAAACATTCCAATATACAATATAAAATTTATCAACAAACAGTTTTAAGTTTTAACTTGGCCAACACAAATAAAATTCTTATTGTTTCAGATTTCTCTGTCAAAAATGTACTTGTGTTTTAACTATTTTGCCAATTATCAGACGTTCATAGTTTTCTCTAGTTATTGTTGAGATTTATAAAGAAGATTGGTCCGACACCTGGAACATGAAGAGCATCTCCACACTTAGCTGCTAAGTTGCACGGAACGTAAAACATGAGCTAAAGACAACTGCAATTACATAGATTCCTAATACATGTCATATTGATCATCATCCTCATCATTAAAAATAGAACAAGATGCATGTTCAACAGAACTAGAGCCTGGATGGGCAGAAGAGACAATTCCACTTCCAGTTGTTGCATCATCACCAATATCAAGAGAACCAAGAGAGAGCTCCAAGTCTGGGCATTTTGCATCCACACCCCACTCTTTATGAGACCCAGTTGCATATTCTTCACGCCTATGAGACACAAGGCAGAGGTTTGAATGCATGTATACAAGATCTTCAGCCTTCTGGGATCCCAACCTATTGCGCTTCATGGAATGAATGAAACCATAGGTGCTCCAATTCCTTTCTGCTGATGAAGAGCTTGCCACTTGTGATAGAATACAAGTGGCAAAGCATTGCAAATATACACCATTTTCCCCATGACAAGTCCACCATTTCACCGGGTCCATGGTCCTCCTCTCCTCCAAAGATGATATGTCTGCAAAATCCTCTAATCCAACAACAAAACAAACAAATTCCTCCCTCACCTCTGTTTGTTGAGAAGCTGGAAACAACCTTTGGAAGGCCTTTTTCACTCCACTGGCCACCTCCTTGTCCTTATGTGGGGCCTTCCTCTTCCCATTGCTTTGAGCAATGGAATCTTCATCATAAAATCTAGGATTTAGAGCATGTGCCAAAGTGTGCAATGGAGTGTTAAAGCCATTCCACCTTGTAACCTTGATGGGTCTCACATGCTCAGCAAAATCAACATCAACAAAAAAGAAGAGTGGGAGCCTCATGTGTAATAATTTCCATGGTTTTCTCAACCATGGTAACCATGCCATCATAAATCTCTCTTAAGAAAGGCTTGTCTGTATCTGCATCTCGAAGAAGCTCAAATGCAGGTAATGTGAACTTGAGCAAGAATTTTATCTTTCTCCACCAATCCTCATCAATCAACACCCTCCACACCATAATTCCCCTCTCTGAATCTGCTTGTCTCCACTCAGCCCAAGTGGCACCCACCACCATACTCATTAATGCAGTTTTGACTTCAACAAGGCAACACAACATGGAAGTTGGAGGCATGACCTCCTTAATCCATGCAGTTTTTGCCTCATCTCTTCTAAAATTAGATCAAGATTATGGACAATGCAAGGAGTCCAAAAGATATGATTGTATCTACTCTCAACAATCAAGCCTGCAGTTTTGCAAACAGGTGTATTATTTGTGATAATTTGCACCACATTCGCTAGCCCTACTTGTTCAATAGTAGCAATTAAAATATCAACAATGAAGTTACTATCTTTCACCTCACCTGAACAATCTTCTTCTTTTAGGGACATTGCTCATTTTGGTGATGATGCAATGACATTGATGAATGGCCTTCACCTTGTATCAGTCCATCCATTTGAGATAATGGAAACTCCTGTGCTGCCCATGAGCTACGAATTGGTTTTAGAACATCATCAAGTAGTAGCCTCTCTTTCCTGAGCAAAATTATTTTGAGTTTTTTCGTAGTTTGCCCCCTTAAAACCTTGAGTTGTTGTGTTAATTTCCCTCACCAAATCCTGCCAATAGGGGGACCAAACCACATTAAATGGGATGTCACAAGAAATATGGCTGTTGCCACTCTAGACTCAACTTCTTCTCTCTCGTGATTGTTGAGCATTTTCAACAATCTGCTATCTTACTTGCACCTGCAGGCTTGGATAACTCTTCTTCTACCAGGGTCACCCTCCTCCTCCTCCTTGCTTCATGAACAATCCTTGGCTCATTGCTAGCACCCAAGCTAGGAGTATGCTTGCTAGTGCCACCCATAGCAATTTTAGCTCTATGCTCCTTCAACCTTTGAGCATCATCATGCTCTCTCTTGCATGTAGCCCTCACCTCCAGATTTTTGGTAAATGCACAACCTTCAACACCTTGAACTCGTTCAAGCAAAATGTGAGCCTTGACTCTTGTGTAAGAGCCCTTGAAAGTCTTCTTATTCTTACATAAATTGCACCTCCATTCCCATGAACCCCCACCACCACCCATTTGCTTGAGCTTGGTAACATGCCTCCACAGAGGATAGTATTCTTGTTGCCTGCTTGGTTGAGGCGCTACAGGGGAAGAGAAAATGGCACTTTGAGAAGCCATGAATGCTGCAAAACAATAAAAAAATCTGCCCACAGTTAGAGAAGGCATGCATGCTACAAAAACACTAAAAACACTAAAAAAATTAGTAAAAATCTGCCATGAATGCTCACCAAATAAAAAAATGCCCACACTCTCCTTCTTGCTGCCCACAACTATCCTCTTGCTGGAAATGCACCAAAGCTTGCTCCCAAGGCTCCAAACCACAACTGAAATGCTTGTTGTCGTTGTAGGAAGCTCCTCCTGCTCAAGAATGTGTGAGGAATGAGTGAACCGAGTGTTTTCTTATAGGAAATATTGGGCTGTTAGGGTTTCTAGACGTTTCAAAAAAAATAAAAATAAAAATAAAAATAAAACATATGTATGAATGATTTATCTTCTATAAAAATGGAAAAAAACAACAATTTGGGTGAGTTTTGGGGGGCTCGCGGCCTACCTAGACGTCTGTACAGGCCCAAAAACAGCGAAAACAACGTTGAAATGCCGCATGTACAAGCCAAAACTTGGACAAAACATCGCCGACTGTATGGGCCGAAACCTAGACGAAACGCTGCTGACCGTACGAGCCAAAACCCAGACGAAACGTCGCCGGTCGTATCGTACTCGTGAAACATCGTACGGTACGACCAACTACGTTTTGGCTAGGTTTCGTACTCGTTTTGGCATTTTGCCGAGTTTCTGGTACCATGATGACAGGTAGTTGGCCGTTTCCTACAACTTAGCTTAGCTGCATCTATGGTGACATCATCACACCCTGAAACTTGTAGGGCTAAATTGTCACCAATAACCACTTTCTTTCCATTGTAATGTTATCTATAATCAGAGAGGCGTCGTTCATGTTTGGTCATATGTTGAGTAGCTCTATAATCAACAATCCACTCGGCTGAGAAGATAGGACCAAAGTTCAAAGCATACTGCAAATGTGAACTATGAGAAGATCCAATATTCTCATCAAAAAGGTATTCGGTGCCTACCATAGATCTTGCAAGCTTTTCACTTTTTTGAAGATGAGCAAGGCAAGATTTGAAGGGATGGCCCTCCTTAGGACAATAGCCATATATTACTCTTTTCTTCTTGGAGGATTTTGAGTATTCTTCTTTATCTTGGTCAGACTCAGATTTAAGAGGGATTTCGAGTAATTCACCCATATTTCTCAAAGTAACCTGATGCTGAATGAGATTAGAGAAACCTCTACACGAGTAGGAGCTATAGGATCCTTGACAAATAAAGGAATATTGTAGAGTATAAGAGCAAAAAAATTGAATGTTAGAGAAAGATTATTTAGAACAATAATTACAAGTTCTGTATCTGTTTTTCCCTTTCCTCATGCTTGAATAATCCCATCCTTCATGTTCTTAAACTTTGCAATATACTCCTCAATTGTGCCGAAGTCATCCATCTTGAGATTGGAGAGTTCAATTTCAAGTCGGTTGACCTAAGT
Organism: Picea engelmannii; assembly: GCA_009831015.1. Lineage (NCBI taxonomy): Eukaryota > Viridiplantae > Streptophyta > Pinopsida > Pinales > Pinaceae > Picea > Picea engelmannii. The sequence continues at coordinate 21,841 of ML828763.1, read as the reverse complement.
AGTATTCACCATTCCAAAGATAGTTTTGAAGGTATCCCAAATTTCCTTCGCCCTTTGGCTATCCTTGATATGATGAATGAGATTGGGCTTGATATATGTCAATTTTCACATGCAACTCTATGTGACTAATTTTAGATCTGAAAATTGTTTCCTAGTGATCTAACAGTAACCCTAGCTGTTATCACTGAACAATTTTACACTGAAATTATTGACTGAAAATATAGTAGCGGAAACAACAAGATCAAAGATGAATTATCAAAAGATATGAGACACAAAATTTCTGTTCTGTAACTTTATTAATTTCAGAAATTCCGAGGGCAAAACCAACCCTCCCAACAAATTTAAATTCATCAAATCTGAGGACAACCTTGTCCATTCAAAACCACCAAAATCTAAGGACAACCTTGTCCTTTCAAAACCAAAAAAAATCTAAGGACAACCTTGTCCTCCCAAAACCAAAAAACCAAACCTCAACAAATCCTTGGAAATTCCCTTTGCCCACAAATACGCTGCAGACCACTTGTACGGCTTGTTGACGTCACCTGTACCTGCTGACCTCAGCCTGTATGGATCTGATCCTGCCCAAAAACCCTGTATGCAATTCACTTTATTGCAACCCGCATACATATGTGACTGTGCCCACTCCAAACCGCGTACAAACGCAATTCACCTTCCTGCAACCCGCGTACAAGAACATAAAACTGTATAGACACTTTTGTACGATTCACTCGTTTTCTTCCTTCCTATGCCAGATTTGCTAGAGTTATAGACATTTCTTTGCTGAGATCACCAAGCTCCTTGGCACAAGTGCAGACTCACTTATGCTAACTCCATCATGTCTCCACACACTCTACACCATATGAAATGTCACAATGACCTCTCTCCTTTATATACAAGTCTTAGGGGTCAACATGGAAGCCCCTCCACAAGTCAACATCAAATTAGAATTTCTTGTGGGTGTGAAGCCCCAACACAAACCCACAAAGCCCACCACCAAACCCATGAAGCCCTAGCTTCATTCCAATGGCGGGTTTCTTCAAACGAAGAGTGTAATGTGGTGCCCACGACGATTTCCACATGCCCAACACCTAGGGCATATGAGAATACCTTCCCGAAGCTACAAAAATCAACACTCCCTCTTAGCGAGGGAGGTATTCTCACCACACTCCACAGTCACTTGGAAATAGCTTCATCTCCCACCCTAGGAGTAGCTCTGTTTCCCGCACTGGATCCACTACCACAACTTCTCTCCAATCCGCCTGATTGGTTGCCCCCTCTGTCACCGAAGCAAATCCTGCTCTCTAATCTTCCTGACTGGTTGCACCCTTGGTCATTGAAGCAAATCCTGCTGTTTGGTAAGCTCCCTTCCTGGAAGACACCCTGCTCCTAGAAGCCTCTCGCTCTTGAGCCTCCTATCTAGTCATCTCAACCCATGGCACCCTCTCGACATTCTTGGAAGATACCTCTCTCCCTCTTGGACCTGAAGGTTTTCTCCTATTGAGCGACTGACTCTTCCTTTGAGCCTCCTGACTCAATCTGAAGTCGGAGTCCCTTTGTGTCTACACAACCTTCGGAGCTACCTGCACAGTCTTGGGAGGCTGCTCCTCCCCACTAGATCCTGAGGGCTGGCTTCCTCTGAGCTTGTACCACTGGTGGAGCTACATGCTCCCCCTCATCTGTCTCTCTGCTCCTGCTGGTCATAATACGCATAGGTTGGTCCCTCAGCCTATATACTCTTCCCTCTCTAACTCCAGGACCACTACTTTGCCTGGGTTAGATCCTTTGGACATCCAATAACACCTGTCCATCTCGGAACAACACTGCATAGCCCTACTGTTGAAGTTTTGCAACTTCGGGTAGTCATTCTCCACAAGAAAATACAAAGAAACCATTATAGAAGACCCTGGAATGCACGAGAAATAAATAAATGACAAGAAGAGCAAGTCGGCCCATTGGAACATTTGTAAAGGCAACAAAAGAAATAAAATAAAGTTAAAAGACAAAAAATGACAAGTCAGCCCTGCTAGTAAAATAAGGTGACTTGACTAGTATAAATAAAGGCAAGTTCATTTCATTATTACACATCACATCAACTCTCCTCTTTTAGTGCGCATTGCCTAGTTGCTTCATGCTAGTTGCCAGTTGCAGTGCTAGTTGCCAGTGGCCAGTTGCAGCTACCAATTGCACTATCTTTGTCTAGTGATGTACCATGCTTGAGGGTTCTTCCCCACACTAGGGCACAACTTTCTATGTGCTTGGATTCTTCATTTTCTCTGGTGAGGTATTTCCGAACTTAGATTAAATTTCTTCGAGAGAAAAGTTTGCTGGGTTTTTTCTTCCGAGTTTGGGTTTTCCCAGGGTAAATCTCGTGTCTATTGTGCATGGTTATCTCTCTGTGATTCTGTTATTTTTGCTGCAATTTTATTTTAGTTGAAATTTTCAGTGTGTAATATTATATCATAACAATGGCATTAAAATCTGTTTGAAATCATAAGGTAATAATTATTAGATTTGGAAATTAGAAAAATCAACATGGTTTCAGAGCTTTGTTGAGATTTGCCGCTGCACAATTTTTTTGTTAAGCTCGTTGAGCACTTGTTGTAAAATCGTTGGGACTAACTCCACCATAGAGCAACTCGCCTTGCCCTCGCGCACCTATTGGTGCTCTCAGATTGACATTTTGTCAAAGTTGAAATTTTAGGCTTTTCATGCTTATTGACATTTTCCTGGACATTGAACCTTCTGTTTCAAATTTTGTGATTTCTTCATGTACTGATGGTGTACTGTCTAAGAGTTGGAGGTAGCAGTGGTGATGTCTCCTACAGTGTATGACATTTCGAAATAAAATGGAACAACAACAACAAGACTCCAGGTTTTCATATCGGGTTTGATATTAAATATTGCTGCATCTTAAGTAAATGTTGTAACTAGGACAACATTATTTAGAGGACTATTATTGCTGAGTACTATTGCTTAGTAACACTTGAATATTGTTGGTGCGATGATCATTATTGTTTAATACTAATGATGCACTTGTTTGCAAGCTTAATTAATCTCTTCCTTATCCTAGTAACCCCATGAACAAGGTTAAATTCCATGAAGGTTACCATGGAGATGTTCTTGTTACGGGCATGTTACCGTGGAGGAATGATGGGTCACAACACTGGAGGAGTGTTGTTCTTGTCCTTGTCCTTGTTCTTGTTCTTGTTCTTATTCCGGGCAGGTCACAGCTGATAGCTCTAAGAGGGAGCTATAGTGATGGTTGCAGGTGGCAACATGTTAGATAGTCTCTAGTTTGAGACGTGGAGCAGACCGTATAGACAAGGAGTTGTATACATGATAGTATACATCCATATACCGAAGGAGAAGAGGACGAAGTTAGAACCTTATGAAAAGAAGGGTACTTTTGTGGGATACAGAGTGTCTCATATGGAAATTAATAGTGAGGAGCAAGAGGCTTTGAAGGATGGCCGTTCAGATCCCTCTAGTCTAGTTGTTCATTCTTTAGACTATCAGGAGGAGTCAATAGAGCCAGTAGAGCCTATGGATCTACCTAGAGATATTGTAGTGACCAGGAAGAGGCCAACTTGGCTTTGTGATACTTTGCAGGATGCAGTGGGGCATGCAACTTCCCGTGATACTTTCAGGGAAAGCAAATGACCTCAGAGTATCTCGAGTTACATAGAATCACAGTTATGAGGAGGAGTAGGTGCCTCCACCATTGGTGAGGCAGATGACTGTTGATATTATGGTAGCTGTGGGAGGTATTAACCTCCATATGTAACCTTTGACTAGAATAGAATATTCTGGAATCAAGAGAAACCCTAAATAGATGTGTGAGAACCCTAAAAGACATGCCGACTCAACAAAATATATAATATTAAGGTATTATACTCCAGGAAGACAAGTCGGCTCCAAAGGAAGAAGATAAATAGAAAATATAATTACCAGAAAGTCATGTCGGCCCAGCTAGAAAAATCACTTGACAGATTAGTATAAATAAAGGACGTCTTGGCTCATTTGTTCACTCACTCTCACCCAGGAAACCAGAAATAGTGCGCAAGTTTGGAGGAGGAGCAATAGCAGCTGCAGTTGTACAATTTTCTCTTGTTCAGTCTTTCCGGTATCTTTATCTTGTGCGTTGCCTTTGGAGAAGGTGCGCTCTCTCTTGGTCATTTGTGGTTCTGATGTGGCTTCTCGGAATCATTCATTCTGCCAAAGGTTAAGGTGCTTGGGGGAGGCTTTTGTCCCTATGGATGGGTGACAATGGTGTAGCATTGTCATGGTGAAACAAGCACATCTACATTATTCTAATAGGTTATGGGCCCACACTACCTTCATAACAGTCTAACCGCTGGAAGGTAGATCGAGAGTTCCTTGTCAAGCTCGTTGTAGCACCAATTGCAGCTGCAACTAGGGTTTCTGATTTTGCAGTTGCAACAAACCCTAAACCTAAATTCTTTGGCACTTCCAATGAAGCATTGGACCTAATTCCTGGCTATTCTAGTGCGCCCTAACCCAGTGCATCTCCTGGTGCCCTCAGCCATAAAAAACGTCAAGGTTGGATTTTTGGGTCAAAGTCAACATTTGACTGGTCAAAGTCAATGTTTGGTTGGTCAAAGTCAACATTTGACTGGTCAAAGTTGAAGTTTGACTGGTCAAGGTCAAAGTCATGAAGACCAGTTTCAGAGTAGAAGACAGATTGGAAGGTGCCACCAACTTCAAAGCATGGAGGATTAAGTTACTTATCTTAGAAGAAAATGATCCTCTGGACTACATAAACCAGGACATTCCTAAGCCGGTCGAAGATGAAGAGAAGGTCAAGCACAAGAAGAAGACTAAACGTGACGACAATCCTCAAAGCGATTATTCTGGAGGATCTCTACAAATCTCATTGTAAGTATAATTTAGTTATTTCAATTATTTTTCTTTTGTATTGGACCATTTTCCCTGGTACGGGAGTCCATTTTTCCTTTTGGTTTGATTATTATCCTAGTACAAGAGGCCATTTCTGGTTATTATCCTAGTATAGGAGGCCATCTTTGGTTGTTATCCTTACGGGAGGCCATTTTGGTTATTATCCCTATGGGAGGCCATTCTGGTTATTATCTTAGTACAAGAGGCCATTGTGGTTATTATCCCTATGGGAGGGCCATCTTGGTTATTATCCTAGCATGGGAGGCCAAACTTCTTATCTTTGTTAGAATGCTCATTACCCTCGTACGAGAGCCCCTAGTTCTAGGTTAGGAACAAGAAATATATGACAACAAGAACAATCGACTTGAAAGGACTCAGAGGGAGTCAGACTTCAAATGGAGTCATTAATCAGGAAGAAGCCAACTTGGTTTTGTGACGCTTTACAGGAAGCAAAGGGGCATGCAGCAGACAAAAGCGTGGTCCGAGGATTCTCTCAGATAGAGGGAGTTGACTTCAGAATTTGAGATATTGCAGGACTTCATTAGAGACATGGTGTAGGAAGGAGCAGTGAGGCTCCATCACTTATCCATAAATGAGCAGATAGCTGACATTTGCACTAAGCCTCTGTTTGGGACAAGCTTGGCAAGAATGCAAATGTTTCCCTGGGCAAGTATTGATGATTGCAGCATCGTGCTGATATTCCAAGATTGATTAGACGAACTTGATCATGTGGGAATAGGCCCAGATGTAATCTTCGACGGACTGAAGATTCGAGTCGCTGTTAGATCTCCTATGTGTGAATTGCATCGAGCCTTGAAACTCTCACGAGTAGGTGAGTAGTTAATTCACGAGTAGGTGAGTAGCCCCGATAAGCATCGAGCCGACTCTATCTCCAAAGCAACTGGGCTGCAGACCAGGGGAGATAGGCAACATCTACATCCGGAGTAGATGTGCCCCGACGTAGTCTCGATAGACTAAGGACTTGAGGTGCTTGAGGTGCAATTCCACGTGTCTAATAGCATCGAGCTGAATACATTCACGGAGTGATCCTATAAGAGGATCACCATGAGGTGTTTGTGGCTTCGATGTGGTCATAATTCTTGTTATGGGACAAGAACGATCGAAGGTGCTAGACACGTGTTCGATAGCATCGAGCTAAATGCATTCACAGAGTGATCGTATGAGAGGATCAACTATGAGGTGAATGTGGCTCCGATGAGGTCATGATTCTTGTCATGGGACAAGAATGACCCGAGGTGTTAGACATATGGTGGTGGAGATGGATCATCAATATAACTAATTGAGGCTCATGGATATTGTGATGATATGTTTTGATGAATGCTACGAGATGATGCTAATAGTGATACTCGTGACTTGATCTATGATGATACTCACAACATGGGTGTAGCCATGGGTGAACACATTATGCGGGTGTAGCCCATGACGATGATGGTGACACACACTACAAGGTGTAGCTCTAGTGTTTTCTAGCGGGTTGTGGCCCCTAGACGAGTTTGATAGGTCCACATGGGTGTAGCCATGTGTGACGTGATGATGCTACTTGTAGAATGGTTTACAAGACTATGAAAGTCTTGTCCATGTCATGTGAAGATGGATGGATGTGTTTGAGACCATTAATACCTCCCTAGCTAAGAGGGAGTGTTGATATTATGGTAGCTGCGGGAGGTATTAACCTCCATATCTAACCTTTGACTAGAATAGAATATTCCAGAAGCAAGAGAAACCCTAARCAAATGTGTGAGAACCCTAGAAAACATGTCGACTCARCAAAATATATAATATTAAGGTATTATACTCTAGGAAGACAAGTCATCTCCACAGGAAAAAGATAAACATAAAATATAATTACCAGAAAGTCAGGTCGGCCCARCAAGAAAAGTCAYTGGAYAGATTAGTATAAATAGAGGACRTCTTGGCTCATTTGTTCACTCACTCTCAACCAGGAAACCAKAAACAATGTGCAAGTTTGGAGGAGGAGCAGTAACAACTGYAGTTGTACARTTTTCTCTTRTTCAGTSTTTYCGGTATCTTTATCTTGTGCGCTACCTTTGGAGAAGGTGGGCTCTCTCTTGGTCATCTGTGGTTTTGATGTGGCTTCCCAGAATCATTCTTTCTRCYAAAGGTTAAGGTGCTCGRGAGAGGCTTTTGTGCCTATGGATGGGTGACAATGGTGCAGGGAAAATTTTAGGGGCTAAATTTCRCCCATGGGCTAATTTTCCATGGTTTTTTTTCRAAAAAAAGATTCACCATTCTAAAAATTATTCGCCCAAATTCTATAGGACAAAATTATTTTACCTTTAAAATCGCCAAAATTTTATAAAAACTATATAAAATCCTTAGAAATTTGAATATTTTAACAAAAATATCGCCAAACATTTATAGTTGACATATAAAGGACTAGTAAGATTCGCCAAGGTTTCTACATTTCAAAATAAATTTCCATCCTTAAGACTGTCCCTACAATGGTGTAGCATTGTCTATGGTGAAACGAGCACATCTACATTATTCTAACAGTGGCCCCACCAAGTATCGGCTCAGAATGAGCCAGAGTTCAGAGGGAGTCAGCCCTCAGTATCCAATAAGGAGGAGCAGCCTCTGAGGATAGTTCATAGGAGATCAGACTTCAGAGGTCAGTAGGTGCAGTAGGAGCAGATGGCTCCGGAGATTGTACAGATTCAGAAGGACTCAAGTTTCAGAGGGAGCATGTAGACTCAGAGTGAGCTTGATCTCAGAGAGAGTTAGTTGGCTAAGAGGGAGAGTCGATCATTCAGAGCGAGTTCCCCCCTCAGGTTCAGGTGGGAGAGAGACATCTTCCAGGACTGATAGACAGGTGTCACGAGTTGAGGAGGCCAGAGAGAAGCTTCAGAGGCAGGAGGCTTCCAGGAGATGTGAGACCATTAGGGAGGATCCAATTGTTTCAGTAGGCTTTGCTACAGTGACAAAGGAGGCAACCAGTCAGGAGGATTGGGGTATATCTTTTTGCTTCAGTCACAAAGGGAACAAAGAGTGAGGCAACATGCCAACAGGTTTGAGAGGATGCCATGGTGGAAGAGTATCGATTCATCATGATTAGTTTCAAGACTCGAGGAGAAGTCTGCGGTGACTTCCAACTTCAAGTGAATTTATAAGATCAAGCATGCAACAAATGGAAGCATCCAATGATCTTACTATTGTATGTTGAGCAGAGTGGCTCATTGACAAGTGTAAGAGGTAAGTTGGCTTTAGAGTTCAAGGTGGAGGATCTTGGTCGGATGTACTATTTCTTGGGATTAGAGGTGTGACAGAGATCATATGAGATCTTCCTCAGTCAGGGGATATTGATGAGGTTCGATATGATGGACTACAAGTCCATGGCTACACTTATGGAGACAAATCTGAAGAAGCTGAGTGATTTTGCTTCAGATTCAGATTTGGTGGACCCCACTATGTACATGCAGTTGATTGGATCCTTGATGTATCTGGTTAAAACCAAGCCAAATATTTGCTTTGCAGTAAGCACCCTGAGCTAGTATTTGGTCGAAGCCAAGGCAATTCCATTGGGTTGCAACGAAGCATGTGCTGAGGTACTGACATGGTACAGTTGCATATGGTTTGTCTCAGGTGGTGAAGTGAGGCTGCAGGGATATACAGATTTCGATTGGGTAGGGAGTGCAGTAAATAGATTGAGCACCTTGGGGTGCTACTTCAACTTGGGATCAGTTACGATTTCCGGGATAGCAGGACAACAGAGACGAAGTACATCGCAACCAGTATTGCAAGTCGTGAAGTAGTGTGGCTTCGGAAGCTTCTTGCAGAACTTCATCCGAGACATGATGCAGAAGGGAATACTGAAGCTTCAACACATATCCATAGATGAGCAGATAGTAGACATTCTCACCAAGCCTCTATCCAGAGCGATGTTTGTTTACTTCAAGGACAAGCTTGGTGTGATGTAGAATGTCTCTCTCGCTGAGAGGGAGTGTTGATGTTTGAGCAACATCGGGCATACATTCTCCCATGATTGGCTAGGGTGATTTGACTAGTGGAGAATGGCCCAGTCACAGTCTTCAAAGGACAGAAGACTCGAGGTGATGATGGTTCTCCAGGAGGAAGCATTGGGCAAACATTCACTCATAGGGGTGTACCGGTGTTGAATGGCCCAGGCACATTCTTCAAAGGATAGAAGGCTCAAGGTGCTAGTGTTCCTCTAGTGTGTGGTTGCATTGGGCGTCATTCTCTTAGGATTGGTAGTTTAACCAATGGAGAATGACATATTCACTTACATGGGTTTATCTGTAAGTGACACTCACTTAGAAGGGTGTACTTGTGGTGGTGAGTGGCCTAGGTAAGCATCAGGTAGACCTTCTCCCAGATATGGTCCAGGGAGAAGGATACATTTACTTTCGGGGTAAATGGGCCCAGCCGTAGTCCTTCCTTACAGGAGTTTACCTGTGGACTCGAGGTGCTTCCACGTGTCAGATAGCATCGGACGTCATTCTCCCAGGATTGGTAGTTTAACCAACGGAGAATGGCAGATTCACTCACATGGGTTTACCTGTGGTGACATTCACTCACAAGGGTGTACTTGTGTAGGTGAATGGTCCAGGTGTGGTCTTCATTGAGAACCGAGGTGCTAGACACAGTTGTGTGGAGATGGATCATCAACATGGCTCATGAAGAAACTTTTCTATGACAAAAGAAATCCAAGTATGGAGAATGTCTCCCTCGTTGAGAGGGAGTGTTGAAGTTTTGCAACTTCAGGCAGTCATTATCCATAAGAAAATACAAAGAAACCATTATAGAAGAACCTGGAATGCACAAAAAAGAAATAAATGACAAGAAGACCAAGTCTGCCCATTGGAACATTTGTAAAGGCAACAAAAGAAATAAAATAAAGTTAAAAGACAAAAAATGACAAGTCGGCCCTACTAGTAAAATAAGGTGACTTGACTAGTATAAATAAAGGCAAGTTCATTTTATAATTACACATCACATCGACTCTCCTCTTCTAGTGCGCATTGCCCAGTTGCTTCGTGCTAGTTGCCAGTTGCAGTGCCAGTTGTCAGTTGCCAGTTGCCAGTTGCAACTACCAGTTGCGCTATCTTTGTCCAGTGATGCGCCATGCTTGAGGGTTCTTCCTCACACTAGGGCACAACTTTCTATATGCTTGGATTCTTCATTTTTTCTGGTGATGTATTTCTGAACTTGGATTAAATTTCCTCTAGCGAAAAGTTTGCTGGGTTTTTTTTCCCGAGTTCGGGTTTTTCGAGGACAAATCTTGTGTCTATTTTGCATGGCTATCTCTCTGTGATTATGTTATTTCCGCTGCAGTTTTATTTCAGTTGAAATTTTCAGTGTAATTATTCTATGATAACAATGGCATTAAAATCTGTTTGAAATCATAAGGTAATAATTATTAGATTCGAAAATTAGAAAAATCAACACCTACTCCCCAATCACTGAGGCTGAGAACACACTCCTGGCACCCATAGCACATTTGCCACTCGCAACACATCCTCCGACTCCATTCGAAATACCACTGCTCTAGATCCCTGTACTACATGCCCGGTTCTCATACCAAGCTAATCGTACATAACCGAGTCAGACACTATGAAGTTCACGAACAAATCCTGTGCCCCTGTCATGTGTCGATGGTTCCCTCTGTATAAGAACCATGCAATCCACCAAGGCAAGCATCCCACTTACCCAAATCACGACCATCCAATGAACTTCTATCGAAGTCCATCATCCAAGTCACAGGAAACTCTCCGTGTCTACGCACACATTGCAACTGAACTTGTATCCTCTCTTTGAATAGTCCCGAGCTGCGGATGGACACTCAATCTAGTCCACTCTAGACCTCCGCAACTCATCTCTGCAAGTGTCCTCATCCTCTTGGGTCAATTGCCTTATACACTGTCATACCTCGACAATGTGCAACTCTTCAGCCCAATGAAGACTCTATCTCGTCCATCTGACATACACACAAAGCCATCTCGTCCGTGCCAAAGCACCCGAGCTGCACCTATCACAACTCACCATGACAAACCATTAGAAGTCCATCCACAAGGTTGACAAATTGCCACATAACATATTGCTGTGATTCGGGCTCTCCACCAATCCATCAAAACTCCTAACCTGCCACACCACCAAGCTGCAATAGTCCACAACTCCTCGTCTGGACGGTCTGCTCCATGTCTCAAACTAGAGACCATCTAACCTGCTGTCACCCACAACAACACTGTAGCTCCCTCTCAGAGCTAACTCCTCAACACTGCTACAACTCCCTCTCAGAGCTGTCACCTGTGATCTGTTCGAACATAAACAAAATTTGCAACAACCTGTAGCAGTTATGTGTCTCAAAAACGATCCCCTTCTCTTCAAATCCCAGGCTCTGATACCATGTCAATTTTCACATGCAACTCTATGTGACTAATTTCAGATTTGAAAATTGCTTCCTAGTGATCTAACAGTAACCCTAACTGTTATCACTGAACAATTTTACATTGAAATTATTGACTGAAAATATAGCAGCGAAAAAAACAAGACCAGAGATGAATCATCAACACATATGAGACACAAAATTTCTGTTCTATAACTTTATCAATTTCAGAAATTCTGAGGGAAAAACTAGCCCTCCCAGCCAATACAAGTTCACCAAAATTTGAGGACAACCTTGTCCTCTGAAAACCAAAAAACCAAACCTCAACAAATCCTTGGAAATTTCCTTTGCCCACAAATCTGCTGCAGACCACCTGTACGGCCTGTAGGCGTCACCTGTACTTGCTGATGTCAGCATGTATGGATCTGCTCCTGCCCAAAAATCCTATATGCGATTCACCTTACTGCAACCCGCGTACATGCGCGTTTATGCCCACTGCAACTCGCGTACTTTCCTGATTCACCTTCCCACAACTCGTGTACAAGTACAAAAAACTGTACGGACACTTACATATGGTTCGCCCAATTTCTTCCTTCCTAGGCCAGATTTTCCAGAGTTACAAACATTCCTTTGCTGAGATCACCAAGCTCCTTGGCACAAGTGCATACTCACTTATGCCAACTCCATCATGTCTCCACACACTCTACACCATATGAAATGTCACATTGACCTCTCTCCTTTATATACAAGTCTTAGGGGTCAACATAGAAGCCCCTTCACAAGTCAACATCAAATTAGACTTTCTTGTGGTGTGAAGCCCCAACACAAACCCACAAAGCCCACCACCAAACCCATGAAGCCCCAACTTAATTCCAATGGCGGTTTTCTTCAAACAAAGAGTGTAATGTGGTTCCCACAACGATTTCCACATGCCCAACACCCAGGGCACGTTAGAATGCTTGCCTGAAGCTACAAAAATCAACAATATAAAGAGTGATTGACCCAAGAGCTTCGTCCTTGTTCAAACATATTAGATCATAATAGTCATCATCTTTACTAGGAGGCAGCTTTGCCAGGTACATCCATAGACCTTTGCTTCGAAGTAGGGTAGTCATTTAGTCCACCCAAGAATAATATCTGGCCCCATTCAAATGGGGAAACAACCAATTTGAGTCCATAGGTTGAATGACAACACAGTGAAAGCTCCTTATGAATGAAGTCTTAAAAAATTCACCTTTATAGATCCAACTAGTAAAAATCCCTATCTAATCCTAGAAATGGAGGTGCCGACCTTAAATAAGGGTGAAAAGTTCCAAAGAACACCCTAGAAGGAAGGCACAACCCTAGATTAGGATTTATATCTCTAAAACCCTAGATAAACCCTAGAAGCGATGATCCATGAAAACCCTGGTTCCACATTAATACAAAGATGCCACTAGCTAGTAGTTTTTGGATCAGCCAAAAGAATTGAGCGAGTAAGGTTTATACTCGCTTTGATACCATGTTGAGATTTATAAAGGTCAACAAGAGAATCGATGGAGCCAAATCTCACCCAAATTCTGTAATGTCCCCAACTAGGTTATTTGGGTTTATTATGTTTGTTGTCCAAAAATTATTAATTCTCCTTGTGTAAATATGTCAAACACTTGGTATTAATACTACTATTAACCCCTTACAAACAGTTTTCTCATATAGAAATATTGACAAACACAGTGCATGCATCCATTACATAGAAAATAGAGCAGATAACCACGGTATCTTATTATGAATGGAAACAACAATACAATGATATCTAATGGCTGTAATAACTACTGCAGAATATTCATGAACACACAAGTCTAATGGTTGCAAGGTAGCTGAACAAATCTACTAATAGAAACAATACAAGGAAGCTTGGAATGATGCCAATCTATGATGCTTCTTGCGATGCTCTGCTCCAACAATGTCCACTTTGCTAGCGACCCTCCTGTAACCCTACGAACTTGATCCAAACGGCCTGCTGCAATCCCGTTCGCAGAGGTCCTCGCGGGACAACTGCTGGACGTCTAGCGGGGCCACGTGGGACGCCCATACTAAACCCGCGTGGATGCCCTAAACCTTGGTTTCTCCGAAACCCTCTTGAAACTTGCAAATGTCTGGGCTTGGCCTTGTTCGGAAAGTTCCGTAAACGTCTTGCGTACCTCGGTAGCTCTCCAATTGAATGCAAAACTCCAAGTGAAGCTCCAATGGTAGTCCTAGATGGACTCCCCTCTTGTCCGGCTAGGGTGGGTCTTGCACCACCGAAACTAGACTGCAGTAGTGGAAGGGTTTTGCTAAACCCTAACGAAACAATGGCTCCAAGAGCACTCCTTCGGACCTTCTAGATCTTTCCCCTTTTTTGACCAAATCAAACCCTCACTTTATTTTACCTCCAATTTCATTTAAATATAATTATTTATTTTATTTAATCATTAATGTCACTTTGGGATTTGTCATTCTTTTAACCTAGTGACACCACATAAGCCTCCTTGACTCCCTTTTGCCTTGTTGACTATAGCCTACGAGAGTCGTATAGGTTATTGAGTTATCCTCCATAATGATCAATTGGAAGGGGACATTACAAATTCTTTAATAACGTCCTTAGTAGGACACTAGGGAGAGATAGGTCTAGTGTACTACAGAGATAATGCAAAAGGCAAGCACAAGTGTGTTGAAAACAAAAATGCACAAGTGCTCCCAAGAGAAAATGCTAATTACAAGAGAAAAACACCAAATATAAGTGCCCTTGGAGTCATCACACTTTGTATATTAGATCAAGAAGATCACAAGATGAGATGATACAAATGAGAGCTTGAGTTGTGTAATTATACACAACTCAAATGAGGTGTTTTCCCAACATTGGTCATGGGCCCACATAACAAGGGCACACCCTAAGAGGGTTAATGAGCCTACACATCAAATTTGACTATGTCGGTCTTAACCATAAACCTACTATACAATAAATGAAACGAAATATGACCTTAGCCATAAACACAAGTAAATATTGATTCATATGAATGGGTTGTGGCCACATATACAAATTACACCAATAATTCCAACAGTTATGATTTTCAATGTTTAGAAGAGATTTTTTTCTTTGACTTACATTTCTACTTTTGGGGGGAAGAGATCGAGATCTTGATGACTTACACCTATTTGGGGTTCTAGTTTGTGGGGTTTTGTTAGAATGCACTAGGCCCTTCAACCTCAACTCAACAAAGGGTACGACTCCCTCATCCTCCTCAAGTGACAGTGTTTCCAGAACTAGTTTCAAGACATCTCCTCCAAGCTGCACCTCTTGCATACGATTATTAGACCTACAATCCTCTATTATTAAGAGATTTGGGGGTCGAATTTGTTGTAGACCAATTGGACCAAGATTGAGAGAGTACAGACTTTGCTTCTCAAGTGCATCATGCGGTGCTAATGTGTGATACCCTAGTCCATTGCTCCAGTAGAGTTTGGAGCCCATCCTTTTCACGTTATGAACTCTGCCTTTGAGAGAGTGAGGTATGCCTACCTAGCACTTTGGTTTTCTAAAGTCGTTGCCTTAGCCCACCCCATAGGACGTGCACAGGTCTGGTACTCAGAGGCATCTTGACTTATTCGGGCGATGGCCATCTCCCCATACCATCTATCCCCACTCAGGTACTCTTTAGACGTGCCAGGTCACCTCTTGTCGACTAATTGGGCATTGAATTGAGCCATGAAAGAGGACATCTACATATTGTAATCTAGGTTACTTGGAATACACCCACAAAGAGCTTGGGTTCTGTTATCGCACAAGTTGTAGTTTGGGCAAAGCCCGACCCAACCACCAAGTGGCGACAACTAAGGGACACTATACCCAATGTCACCTCGATATAGGTCTCGCACTTCAAGGGTGACTAGGTCACTCTAGGGAGGTGATCCCAGTGACCCTGGGGGGATTGAGATGGATGGAAAAAGGGAAGGAAGAGAAGTGTCCCCCTAAATGTCAATAAGGGAAGAGGAAAGTGGCTTTGATGACTTTCTTTTAGAAGGTTTTAAAGCTTCCAAACCTTTGGGTACTTGCAAAGTGATTGTACCTGCCCGAGACACAAGAAAAGCTGAGGTTGCATATAGTATGTTAGGTGGACAAGCAAGTTAAGCTTGCTGTCCCTAATTTGCAGCGATCAAACAATATTAATTATCAGCAATAAAATGATAACAAAAGCTGCAATTAAAGTTGCTACAAGTTCAATTAACCATGCAATAGGTGAACCAACAATGACTAGTCTAGCTTGTATAAAACAGTATGAAACTTGAGAAAATCAAACAAGGCTGTTATAAAACAATTCTGCAGTAAAAATTATCAGCCTTATGGCTGTAGCATCAATGCATTACAGCAGCAAAACTATCCAATGAAACTTGCCCAAAAGTTGCCCAAAAAGTGCGTTATAGCTAGTAGAATAAGAGGGAAAAATTCTAGCTTAAGTCTAGGGTTAGTTTAGGAGATAGGGTTAGAAAGGTTAGGGTTTCTGCAGCCTTATGGCTGTAGGGTTAGTTGTTAACATCAGCAATAATTGTTTGGAGAAAGAGGACGCCTTAAGGAGGCAAGGATGCTAGGAGCATCAAGTATACAATCCAAGTGAGAGAGCATCAAAAAGTGAAATTGTTACGTTTACCAATGCAAAGATTTTATATCTCCAATGGAAAAATTGAAAAATGATTAGTGCCTTACTATTGGGTTTATGGGGTCAATGAAAGAAATGGCTTCGCTAAGCACTTGGGGGTGTACGCCCTTGTAATTCCCAAGTGTAGCTTGTTGAAATAGTGTAACT
>ML828762.1:111779-124159 GCA_009831015.1 Picea engelmannii | reverse complement strand
GACCAGAATTGAATAAAGTTTTATTATCTCTCATATATTCTTGGGTGGAAGGAAGGGGCAAGGATAGAGAGTTCATATCTCTCTTGATATTGGAGGATTGTATCTTCCTCTTGGAGTTTTATCACTCCCTTTACATTTGGAAGATATAGCTACCTTTGGAAGTCATTACTTCCCTTGAACAAAAAGTATTGATTATTTCTCATATATTGTGAATGGTATATTGTGGTGTATTGGTGTAACTCTTATACTATTGTTCATTTCTCATTGGATATAATTGAATGGTTTAAGTATAAGTTGAAAAATGTTTTAAAATTGTACTTGATACTGATTCACCCCCCTCTCAGTATCAACAAAAAAAATGTCAGTATGGTTCAGAGTTTGAGCAAGGAGGTAATGAGTGTGAAGCGGATTTAGAACAACAGAAAGCATACGAGCTTATTTCAGATTAGGATCTTAATTCATTGGCAGAATATTATAGAGACAGGTATGCTTGTGAAGATTATGATCAATTTGTAAATCAAGAAGAGCTTATGATGACTGATGATTGCATAATAAATTATATGTTCTCAGTTGATCCAAATCTATGTGATGGAAATCATGTTTTGTTATCCTCTTGTGAGCATTATTCTGATAAGGAAATTGTATTTTTTGATGATCACGAGTTGATCTCAAGAGGACAAGAAGATGATCAGTCTTCTTGCAGAGGAACAATCATGGCTGAGAAAGAGGTTGCCATAGATGTGCAATTGTTTCCTGAGAAGCAACATGTTTCTTATCTTCTTTTCAAGGATCCAGTGGCAGCCTTCATGGAGTTATACTTTTCAGAGGGCTTGAAAGTTTCAGATTTCTTCAACTCACCCATGTTTTCAGGTAAGTATGGTTTCCTAAAAAGCTCCTTATCACTGCGGTTACATGTTCAGCATCATTTGTTGATCAGTGATAAAGATGAGATTTCTTCAGTATTAAAATTGCTTGGATGGCTACTATGGAAATCAGCATTCACTTAACAAATGGCAGAGCTGGTTAGTGTAGGAGTAGGAAATAAGCTCGTTGCCCGAGCATTTCTAGATTGCAGCAGAAATAATAGTTAACATTGGTTGAATAACGACAGGTTTTGAAGGTATTTAAAGACTAGTTGCACAGAGCTTGAGAGTTTTCAGAGATTGGTTTCACAGGCTAATTGACTCCATGCCCAATGCCAAAGGCTACTGGAACTGCTAGGTTTTCAAATATGAAGTGATAGAAAGAGTCAAAAAATTTGTTTCTAAATTTTTAGGGTGTGTAAGAGGGTTTTCTTGTATGCCATACCCCATGCAATCCTCAACTAATTCAGAGCTCTTTGCCTCTGCCTCATTAATATTACTATGATCCTTCTGGTTATTACATTCCTTACACACCTGAATATTTTGTTTCATCTTCTCATGTAAATACTTCTGACTACAGTGGTGAGTGGTATCATAATGCTCCACCATCTCATAGTCAACAATGATACCCTGCCAGTAAATCTCTTTGAGAAATCACTGAATTCCTACTGCACTACAGAGGATGACATGTTGGCAAAGGGTAGCATTGAAAAAAATGCACTGCTAACTATTTTGAGAAGGAAGGGTACCAAGATGGATAAGCTGCGACTTGCTATCATATATCTGCTTGTTTCTAGAACTACACCAGTAGCAAAAGTTGAAGCCATAGAATTAGTACTAAAGGAGGATGAGGTGGATCTTTCAGCTTTTCATTAAGTGTAGAGGATAAAATCTTTAAATATGTCACTAATATCATTTAGTGCTTGAAGCAGAAATAACATTGTTGACTGAGCAGAGAAATTATATGGGCAGTCCCTTAATGTAGTAACTACAGGCATGAAGAGCCTTCTTTCTGGTGGCAAGCAGATCGCAATGGTAAGGAAAGTAGAAGCATTGATGGAAGCAAGGCCTAGTCCAGATATTGAGGCATATTTTCTCTTTGATCCATGGGCTCCTAAATCCAGTTCTGTGATAGGCACGTACTCAAAGGGCCCTTTCAAGGAGGTAATAGTTTTCATGATAGGGGAAGGAAATTATATTGAGTATGGAAGCCTGGAAGAATTAGCACAAAGACAACAACCTGTAAAGAATATTATTTATCGGACAACACAGGTCCTTAGTGGGTTAGAGTTGGTTGAACAATTGACAATACTGGGGCATAAAATGGGACTTGGCGCACCTGGATCATCACATTAATTTGAATTTGTCTATAGAATGTTGTATTCTTTCTTCTCTTGCCAATCAAGACTGTTGTGTTTAGAATTATCTTTTGTATTACCATAAGTGTTTTCACATTTAAATTCGCGCATGTAATTACTGCAGTGATCACTGATTCAATAAAAAATGCAGTTGGTCGATCTCGACCTGATTTCTTTTGGCAGCTGCCCTGATTGGCGTTTCACGGGTAGATGATTATTGGCACCACTTGTAGAATGTGTTTGCAGGAGGTCTTTTAGGTTTGATGATAGCCATTTTGTGTTATCGGCAATTCTTTCTAGTTCCATAAGATTCAGATGGTGTGGTACCGTATGCATACTTTCAATTTCTCAGTCAAGTGAATGAGATAGGCAATATCGTCGAGGATATGCAACATACCATATCTCAGGATGTACATCCAAATGATCGTCCATATTTTATAGTGGAATAAGGCCTCAAAATATGAGAAGAGATCCGAATATTGTGATCGTGATATGATAAGGGCCGATATGGATTTCCAATGGGAGCAATAAAAAACAATAGGACAGACATAGCAATCATATCGCTATTTTTATGGAAAAAAATAATGAACCATATTTTAGACATTTAAATCAGTGACTCAATATTCATGGCACCAAATTAGCAAGTATCCCCACTTTACCGTTGTTTTTTTATTTTTCTAACATCAACATCTCACCTCTATGCATTTTCTCTCCAAGCCCCCAAGAAGCTATATCTCTAAGGTTTATTCAAGCAGAAAAGGTTGGCATCGCCTGTGATAAGTGTGGGCAATTTGACGTGGGGAGGAAATGGAAAGACCCCAATGACAAAGTTACTTGTGTTTCTCTTTTCGAAGGCCAGGCTTTGACCTCTCATTCTTAGCAGGGGCTATGGAGATGAAGCCAGAATGCTTCAAAGACATCTAATTGGTACTACTACAAAAATTGGATCAGATCTAAACAAGTTGAATATTGCTGCATTTGTTTTCAGAGATATGGTGTGATGGAATTTCATAGAAGAGGAGACAGGGCAGAACATAATTTCCAGTTTAGGGAGTCCAAGGTGGCTGCTAATAAAATTGGGAATGGAATTGGAGTTGTCATTCTGGATGATGGCATGCAAAGTTCTTAGAAATGAGTTTTTCAGGGTCTTTTGTTTCCCTTTTATGTCCCTAATAAAGAAAACAACATCCACACCAATTTTAGTCATTTCAAGAAGTAAGAAAGTATTGGAGCTTGTCCAGGGACTTGGAGATTGTAATGGTAAACTGTATAACCGTTTGGGGCAATAGAAGGTTGATACCACATGGGCCATTGAGAGAATCTTTGATTGCATTGAGACGGGAATATATAATAGTCTTGCATCATACAGATTTGATATAAAAAGAAAAACATAAATCTATCATGGCTATGTTTGAATGTGTACTTGAGGAGGAAATCCCTATTTCTGGTAGCAGAATGGTTCCGTGCTATTTCTTCAGATTACAGTTCCAACCTTCAATGATTCCTTTGAACATAATGCACAATATGGTTGTTTTGTGTGTTTCTGGCATTGGTTGTTCAGGGTCACTTTCGTTAGCCATACAAAAGAGCTTAAGATTTCAAATATTTGCTTTTATTGTATAGCTGGGTGCGGCACACGTTGACAGAGTAGATTTCAGTGACCATCACATTTTTCAAGATAAGTATTTGCAGATAGTACAAAAGAGGTCAAGCAGAGACATGAGAAGACAATTAGTCCCATCAGCTAGACCACTTGGATTAGAGGCCCTTGCTCAAATTTCCACTTCTATGGAAGGAGAGTTGCAAGCTGAAACCCATCAGGAGGAGATCACAAGTTTAGTCAGAGAGAAAGGTGCTTCATCTAAGAAGCCCTGAAGTCATTTACAAACATGCAGGTAATCAGAATTTTGATATTTTGATTTTTGAAATACTTCTATTTTTCGGTGGTTTAGGCGAGCCCTCCAGTTGTCATTAACCACCGAAAAGAAGTTCTTTCGGTGGATAAGGTGCTTAAAATCCAAATACTGTTAACCACAGAAAGCTATTTTAACCATAATATTCAATATTTTGCCCAGATTCGAGATATCCAAGCTGGAATGATGTGAAATCTTCTGGAATAGGATGATTATAAATTATCAAATCAAGTCCAAACACTATTCTTCAAGAAGGAATTAAAAAAGAAGTGTTTTGACTATATTTGGTCATTTTAAAAAAAGGAAAAATATCATGGATTAGAAGACACATCACCCAACTCAAATTTCATCTTCAGGATATCAAGATAAAGATCCTTGGAAGGATGAACTCTACATCACCAACTTACCACACAGACAGAAGGTGAGACAAAAGTAACTGAGGCATGGAACTTGATGATGTTGAGTAGGAAATATCCAGATGATAAATTGTAAAGGCTAAATGACTCCATGCCCAAAACTAAAGGCACAGGGTCTTCCAGGTTCTTGGAAACCTCGCAGGGAGGTCTCCATCCCAGTTGGAGCCAGATTTTAGCGATAAAAAAATGCACTAGCATTTTTGAAGAATGATGCCTAATCTTGCAGGGAACTTTTGATTGTCTTCCCAAACTCCAAATGCAGATTTGGAAGTACCATTGGAAGGCTTATGATTTCTAGATGTCAATCGACTATTCAAGCATGTAAAACGGACTCTCCACGACTTACACATTCAATTTTTCCTAAGGCAGTTTATTTCTGGAAAATATGCCTTTTTGGTGGTTTAGGCGAACAGGACGATTGTTCATTAACCACCAAAAGCTGTGATTTCGGTAGTTAATCCACCCAGAAGTCTTCTATGTTAACCACCGAAAGCCTGTAATGACCAGAATACTTGAAATCTCACCCAAATTAGGAATTTTCGAATCAGAATGAGATGAAACCTCTTGGAATAGACAAGTGGTGAATTATCAAGTCAGATCCAATGGTTACTTTAACGGGTAAGGCAAAGAAGAGGTGTTTTAATCATTTTTGGTATCGTTTTCAAAGGCCGAAAATCAGGATTTTGGCACACCTCAGCAAATTCAAATTTTAGCTCTTGGAAGAGTCATCAGTCAGCCTTGGGAGGCTATCCTGCACTACACCAATACTGAAGAAGAGAGGAGGACCAGAAAAGCTGGGATTGACCTCACTTTTGGGGATCATCCCACATCTTTTGAAAGTAGATTTTGATTTACTATTTTTAGCTTATTTGATCCATGTTTTCAGGATCTCAGAACTGTTTTGTAAAGCTATAAAGCTAAGGTTAGAAGAGGAACCAAGGGTTCGATTTTGAATTCTAGATGCTAGTGTTTTCTAACACGACACTTTCTTTAATATAGCAGCCAACAAGATTCTTTCTTTGTTACTGACAGACCTTCTTTTATCTATCTCTATGCTTATGAGTAGAATTAATTATTTTGTCTCTGTTTAATGACCCTGGTAACTGTCATCTTACTTTTGGTTATTAAGAAGAAATCACAAGCATCCTTGGCTACTTTGTTGACCCATCATATATATATGGTTTTATATATGTTCTGGTTGATTGATTAGTTTTCTCATCCACCTGTTATTCAAACCTATCTGACAATAGCTCTTGAAGGCCTTGTGTAGCATGATTATAGTTAAGACTGTCTTGAGAATATAACTCAGAGTTTCAGATATTCATCTTGATCCAAAACCCCAACACATTATTGAGAAAATAGTTCCAAAAAAGATTGAGTTACCAGGCATCTCTGACTTACAGCCTAGGATAGTTTCCTGGAGTGATAACAAATTGGCGCCGTTGCCAGGGAGAGGAGATTGAAGCTCAGCATCCTTGGGACACGACACAGATCCATCTTTGATGATAGACAAAGCTTGGACATTCACTTGGTTGTAATCTTCTATCTGGCAACTCCATGATTAAAGACTCCACTGGGGAGGATCCGGTTGACAAAAGATGAAGGAGTTAAATTTCAAATCCAAGTACCAATTCATTAGTCTGCTTCGTGAACTGTTGTATTTATTTATCAACTCTTTCGTGATTTTCCCTTCGCGTGTAAGGAGAATTATTTTCTGCTTTGTATATTCAGAAAATCATCATCATTCTTGTATATATCCGTCTTTAGAAGAGGAAACCCAGCAGCCCTACATTGTAGATGTAGATTCTATATCTTTACCTCAGCCTATTCCTAAAGACGAGTTCTGCATTCAGATTCCCTCCGAATCTGAGCATTCATACAACCTTGAGGAGGTTGAAATTGTTTCAAAACCTATCCAGATCTCAGCCCCTCTGGCCATAATTTCTGAACCTGATCAACAACTTACCATCTCTCATGATCAGCCCACAACTTTTCAAGTTAAGATCTGGATGAAGATGTTCAAACCTTTACAGCTACCCCATCTTCTTCATCCTTATCCTGATGACTGTTATGAATATCTCCCTTTGTTTTCCAGAGAGAATCGAGCTTCATCTGAGGGACACGTAGAATCCTTTTTGGATTTTGTTGATCGTTTTTCAATTGCACATGAAGATGTGATCATGAGAATGTTTTCGAAATCTTTGATCAAAGATGCTACTACATGGTTTAAGGGTATGAGAGTTGATTCAATTGGCTCTTGGATTGAATTCTCTAATGCTTTCCTGAAGAATTGGAGCGAATACAAATCTTTAGATTCTTACCTCGCTGATTTCTATGCTTTGAAACGAGAGCAGGATGAAGCCTTGCCTGTTTTCAATAGAAGGTTTTACCGTGTTTATTGTGACATCCCATTGGAGATTCGACCTTCTGAGATTGCTTCCATTTTATACTATCTTATGGCTCAACATAATGAACTTGTCCTTCTCTTGCTAGAAAGGAAGTCTTCATCATTAGGGAACTTGTTTCAAGACGCTCAAGAGGTGGAGGAGAATATCCGTGCTTCCAGGAGGATCCGACAGCAGGTTGACTTTGACAATCTGCTTGCACATGAGCAAAAACAATGTCAGTATGGTTCAGATTTTGAGTAGGGAGGTAATGAGTGTGAAGCGGATTTAGAACAACAGAAAGCATACGAGCTTATTTCAGATTCGGATCTTAATTCATTGGCAGAATATTCTAGAGACAGGTATGCTTGTGAAGCTTATGATCAATTTGTAAATCAAGAAGAGATTATCATGACTGATGATTGCATAATAAATTATATGTTCTCTGTTGATCCAAATCTATGTGATGGAAATCCTGTTTTGTTATCCTCTTGTGAGCATTATTCTGATAAGGAAATTGTTGTTTTTGATGATCACGAGTTGATCTCAAGAGGACAAGAAGATGATCAGTCTTCTTGCAGAGGAACAGTCATGGCTGAGCAAGAGGGTGCCATAGATGTGCAACTATTTCATGAGAAGAAGCATGTTTCTTATCTTCTTTTCAAGGATCCAGTGGCAGCCTTCATGGAGTTCTACTTTTCAGAGGGCTTGAAAGTTTCAGATTTCTTCAACTTGCCCATGTTTTCAGGTAAGTATGGTTTCCTGAAAAGCTCCTTGTCACTGTGGTTACATGTTCAACATCATTTGCTGATCAGTGATAAAGACGAGATTTCTTCAGTATTAAAATTTCTTGGATGGATACTATGGAAATCAACATTCACTTAACAAATGGCAGAGCTGGTTAGTGTAGGAGTAGGAAATAAGCTCGTTGCCTGAGCATTTCTAGATTGCAGCAGAAATAATAGTTAACATTGGTTGAATAAAGGCAGGTTTTGAAGGTATTTAAAGACTAGTTGCACAGATCTTGAGAGTTTTCAGAGATTGGTTTCACAGGCTAATTGACTCCATGCCCAATGCCAAAGGCTACTAGAACTGCTAGTTTTTCAAATCTGAGGTGATAGAAAGAGTCAAAAAATCTGTTTCTAAATTTTTAGGGTGTGTAAGAGGGTTTTCTTGTATGCCATACCCCATGCAATCCTCAACTAATTCAGAGCTCCGTGCCTCTGACTTATTAATATTACTATGATCCTTCTGGTTATTACATTCCTTACACACCGTAATATTCTGTTTCATCTTCTCATGTAAATACTTCTGACTGCAGTGGTGAGTGGTATCATAATGCTCCATCATCTCATAGTCAACAGTGATACCCTGCCAGTAAATCTCTTTGAGAAATCACTGAATTCCTACTGCACTACAGAGGATGACATGTTGGCAAAGGGTAGCATTCACAAAAATTCACTGCTAACTATTTTGAGAAGGAAGGGTACCAAGATGGATAAGCTGCGACTTGCTATCATATATCTTCTTGTTTCTGGAACTACACCAGTAGCAAAAGTTGAAGCCATAGAATTAGTACTAAAGGAGGATGAGGTGGATCTTTCATCTTTTCATTAAGTGCAGAGGATAAAATATTTAAATATGTCACTAATATCATCTAGTGCTAGAAGCAGAAATAACATTGTTGACTGAGCAGAGAAATTATATGGGCAGTCCCTTAGTGTAGTAACTACAGGCATGAAGAGTCTTCTTTCTGGTGGCAAGAAGATCACAATGGTAAGGACAGTAGAAGCATTGATGGAAGCAAGGCCTAGTCCATATATTGAGGCATATTTTCTCTTTGATCCACGGGTTCCTAAATCCAGTTCTGTGATAGGAACGTACTCAAAGGGCCCTTTCAAGGAGGTAATAGTTTTCATGATAGGGGAAGGAAATTATATTGAGTATGGAAGCCTGCAAGAATTAGCACAAAGACAACAACCTGTAAAGAATATTATTTATGAGACAACAGAGGTCCTTACTGGGTTAGAGTTGGTTGAACAATTGACAATACTGGGGTAGAAAATGTGATCAAGGGATCAAATTTTGCTCAATTTTCAAAGTGCTCGAAATGCGACGAAAACAGTGCGATTGCGTCCGTCTCGTCTTCCTGATTCCGGCATTATATTTACTTTGTCAAATGGACGTCGTATGGAGAAGATATCGCAATCTGTTCGCCATGTCAAACAGGAAAAAAAATTTATGTTGACTGTGCCTATCCGTATAGTCTGTACAGTCCGTACGGTCTGACGTGGCAGGGTCATACAGTCCGTACGATGACGTGTCAGGTGGATGATGTGGCAAGCATTCATTGGTTAGAAGTTGGCGAATCATGGAGTGAGACGTGTCCGTTGTTGGCGAATGGTATGAGGACACGTGGCCCAATCCGAGGGTGCCACGTGTCACTCATGAATTGGTTGTTTGGTTATGTAAAACTTGTGGTGGAGTCTGCGGGGTTCGATCCCCGGACCTCCCCAATGCACAACGCATTTTCACGACCCTTCTACTAACGAGCCATCAGATGGTTCTTGTTTTATATATGGTTTGAATGTATTTTAAACTTGTTTAAAGTTTCAAACGGAGGGGGGTTGGGCCGGGGCCTAGCTCCGACCCGTGTATTATCATATATAACCAATGTAATAACTAGGCGCATATTGTATTATGTCCATATATATATATCATATATACCATTGTGTATAAGCACGGCGTTGAACCATATAACCCGTGGGTTTTTGTTATATGACCAATGGTATATGTGCGCGGGAGTTAAACGCTTTTCCAACGAATTAACCACTTATTTTCCCAGCGCGCGGTCATATGCGTGATACGCCCAGGTGCCAAGGCGGTTAGGGGCGGGCGTGCCCTTAATCGTTCTACGGTTTGCACTGTTGGCGCGGTTGCGCCCGGTGCTGGGTTTTCACGCTTTAAAATGTGTGTGAGCCATGTTCATTCAAGAGGGTGCGAATTGTAGAACCAGAGATAGCAAGTTGAAGAGGGAGACTTCCAGGAGGCCTAACTTCTTCATTTTTCGACCGATTGAGGTGTCGAAAGAGCCCAGACAGGGGTTTTGGGACACTGGGAAGCCATTGGAGCAGTCGGTTTGTCAGTTTGAGCATTGTAAGACATGTTTTTGAGAAATTTTTGAGCAATTAATAATAATGATCCATTGGAAGCTGGACCAGGAGATGTAGCCCATAAGAGGGGTGAACTTCTTTATCAATTGTTGTGCTTATGTGTTTATGTTCATTGATTATGTTGATGTCTATGTATAATTTGCATAAGTAATCCTTTAATTTGTGTGTTGCAAACTGATCTTTTTTCTTTAAACACATAACATTCACTTGCAATAAGTTTTCAAGTTTTTCAAGTCTTCTTCATTTTTAAATCAAGTTGGTATCAGAGCACTAGTTTTGAAGACTTGATTGTTTACAAGTTTTGTTTCCGATGCTCACAAGGTTTAAACTCACAAGAGGAGAAGGTCAACTTGTGGAGCCAAGTTCTTATCCAACAAGGAGGAAGCAGATTCACTCACCGCAAGTTACAGAGAGGAATTCACCAAGCATGGATCGCACAGAAAGTCATGAACGTGTTCCAGCCAAAGAAGAAGATCTCAGACAGGCTGTCATGGAGTTGAGAGATATGATGAATATCTTGATGGAACAGAACATAATGTCGCAGGGTGAAGGCTCCAACCCTTCAATGCACAAGGGAGGCGATGGTGACAAAATTCTAGGCGGAAATGGAGGGAATGGTGCTTCTCCACCACCCTCTCCTCCTCCATCATCTTCTTCTTCTACCAGTTTGAAACATCTTTTGAATGGGCACGGTAAAACTCCTTCGCAAATTCCTTCATTAAAGCTTGATATAAAATTTGAGTTGCCAATTTATAATGGAGAAGTTAACACTGAAAAGTTAGATAACTGGATACGTCAAATTGAAGTATATTCTAGAATACAAAATATTCAAGATGATGAAACCAAAATTTAGTTAGCTTCATTAAGATTAGATGGTTCGGCACTTATTTGGTGGGAATCTAAGACACAGGAATAAATGAAAAAGAATGGAAAATTTTTGCTTTCTTGGAATGATTTCATTATAGCAATTAAAAAATAATTTTATCCATTGGCATATAAACAAAAGGCAACCATGGAATGGAAAAATTTTAGACAGGCTAAAGGACAGAATGTACAAAGTTTTACTCGGGAATTTAGGAGAAGAGCTTTGATTTTGGGAGTTGATTTGTCTTCACAGGAAACATTGCTCAAATATATTGGTGCTTTGCATAGTTATTTGAGGCATACTATACTCATGTTTAATCCTACGAATTTAGATGAAGTTAGTGTACAGGCTACTCATTTGGAAGCAAGGGGAAGGAACGATACTCATGAGGGTTTCAAGAAGATGTTCAACCAGGGAGACAAAGGAAAGAAGAAATTCAAAGGCAATGGTAGGAAGAATGTTGTTGTGAAGAAGGAGGGAGAAAAGTTCACATGTAAACATTGTTCAAAGGATGGCCATGATGAAGACCACTGTTGGAAGCTTCATCCTAAAAGAAGACCCAAAATTTTTGGCAACAACGGCAAAGGGAAGTCAAAGACTGTTGTGACTGTTTTACAAGACTTGGGTTCAGATTTTGGTGATGAGACGAAGATCACAGCCATGGGTTACCAAGGTAATAATTATGTTGCTAGTACTATCTCTTCAAGTAATGCTAATGTCGATGTAACTCAACAAGAGAAGACGAGAATTGAACTTTTTCATATAAGGGTTGTTTCAAAACATACTAAGATAGACACGTTATTTGATTCGGGGTCACAAGCAAATATTATTTCTGAAGAGACTGTTAAGAAACTTAAGTTGGAAACCAGTCCACATCCTAATCCATACCCTCTTGGTTGGATATGTGATAATGCTAAGTTACAAGTAACCAGGAAGTGTAAACTTAGGTTTGCTATGCAAATTTCATTGATGAAGTAGAGCTTGATGTGATTCCGTTGGATATATGTGGTATTGTGTTGGGAAGTCCTTATTTGTATGATAGGAAAGCTATTTTCTATCGTCGGGAGAATAAGTATCATTTGTTTAAAGATGGGGTTGAGTATGTTGTTAGATCTCACACTAAGAAGATGAATTTATCAATCATAAATGCAGGGCAAATGAAGAGGTTAGTTAATGCTAGTAAAAAATTTGTTCTCTTAATGATCAAACCTAAAAATAATGTTGAGAACGAAACATTTCAAGGTTGTGATACTAAGTTAAAATCCAATCTATTTGAAGTTGTTAATCAGTATGATGACATGTTTAAAGAACCTAAGGGGTTGCCTCCGAAAAGAGGAATCCAACATGAAATTCAGTTACAAAAAGATTGTCCACTTCCAAATATTGGTATGTATAGAATGTCAGTTAT
>ML828762.1:73655-85162 GCA_009831015.1 Picea engelmannii | reverse complement strand
TCTCCTTATCTTTTGTGAATCAGTTTTGACTTTCTAATTTTAGAATATCAGATCCATTGTTTTAGGATCTGAAACTGATTGTAAAAGGCTATAAAGCCAAAGACATTTGGAGCACTAGGGGGTTCAATCTTGGATACATTTGGTCTATGTACTTAGACTCTTATTTTGATATGAATCATAGTTTTATTTTGCAACTAATATCAGATTTTCTCATGTGTTTCATTGCTCTGTAATTCGATTCAATTTAGCTCAGCTATTAAGAACTGTCATCTTCTTATTTGGCTCATGAATTCAAATTGAATGAACTCTTACTAGCTTGTATGACCCTGCATGTTAATGTACTTGGTTATCTAGAATAGTGTTCTTCATACCCCATTCCAAATTACTGCATCTGATTATTGGTTTCTAAAAGCACTGGCTCATTCGAATGCATGTTAAGTTGTTCTTCTCATTAGCCATCCTCAGTTATCCCATTGATCCACACACATTGATTATTGATTTCTTAAGTTACCAAGCATCCTTAGCCTACAACCCTAAGGAGTTACTTGGAGCGATAACACCTGGTAACTGTCATCTTACTTTTGGTTACTAAGCAAGAATCACAAGCATCCTTGGCTAGTTTGTTGACCCATCATATATATATGGTTTTATATATGTTCTGGTTGATTGATTAGTTTTCTCATCCACCTGTTATTCAAACCTATCTGACAATAGCTCTTGAAGGCCTTGTGTAGCATGATTATAGTTAAGACTGTCTTGAGAATATAACTCAGAGTTTCAGATATTCATCTTGATCCAAAACCCCAACACATTATTGAGAAAATAGTTCCTAAAAAGATTGAGTTACCAAGCATCTCTAACTTACAACCTAGGAGAGTTTCCTGGAGTGATAACACATACCATTTACCTGGTAGCATCAATATAGTAATCTAGACTATTTCATGACTAGATCATGAGCATCATCATCACCATCAGCTGCATCAACTCTCGAAACCATACTTCATCTGAGTAATTAGATATGATGTTGGATAAGTCACTCTCACCATAGAGTGATACAAGAGGAGTAAAAGTTCTAAACTGTTTTCCGTCTGGAAAAATCTCTGTTCATCATCCATATGAAGGATCATTATCTCTAATAAACTACTGATAGTCTTCAAGGTAATTAGAACAAGGATAGAGCACAACTGTGTCTATCCATAATAGTGCATAACTACAATCCAGTGGTTCACTACCACATCAAGTAACACACAAGTACTTGATCGGCAACATATGATTGCGAACAATGAAACATATTCACCACATTAGTCCTCATCTACTGTCATATAGTCTTCATAACAAACATCTGAGAGAATCCTACATAGAAACAATGTTATGATATAAACTAATTTGTCTGGGCCAATCTTTCACTCACATCTATGAGTTCTGAAAGAATATCTACCTCACGAACAGTGGAACATATCCACCACAGTAGTATATCTCTACTGTCTGGAGATAGGTAGTCTCCATAACAATCATCTTATGCCATCCTGCATAGAAAAATATTGTTAAAGATAAACTGAATCCTCTGGACCAATCTTTCACTCACGTTTGTGAGATCTGAAAGAATATCTACCCTGATCAGCAATGGGCTATCTTCCCTATTCTTCACAAACAAGGAAGAAGGATTATTTCTGATTTCTGAGCCTGGACCATTTCTCACCCTGGGCCATTCTTCCTACACTAATTAAAGTGCACCCTGGACAAAATGTATAAACCCTAAGAAATGTTTGGACCATTCCTCACCCTGGGTCATTCCTCCTACACTAGTTAAAGTGCACCCTGGAGAGAATGTATAAACCCTAAGGAATGACTGTCCCTGATTGTTGAGCCTGGACTATTCCCCACCCTGGGCCATTCCTACGACACTAAACAAAGTGTAACCTGGAGAGATTGAGTCTGCCCTAAGGAATAACTATCCAGACCATTCCCCACCCTGGGTCATTCCTATGACACTAAACAAAGTGTAACCTGGAGAGAATGAGTCTACCATAAGGAATGTATGTCATGCATAAACCTCCAAAATGGACCATTCTTCAAAACTGCTCACAACTATGAACTTTGAAAGAATGACTGCCCGGCGAGGCGGACCATTCTACTTGACCACTACTCAGAGTGACTGCCAAGAAGAATGACTGTCCTAGACCACTCCCCATGTTAAACACAATGGGAAGTCGTTGTCTATGATACATCAACAATCAGTCTGCCTCCCATGTTAACTACAATGGGAAGTCATTGTCCTTCAGAAATCTCAATCCACTTTCCGAACAAGAAAGCATCTATCCAATCTGGACTAATTTTCAATTATAAAAATAAATAATGTTTTCAGTGCTCCCTCCTAACTAGAGAGTTATTTAAATCACAAAAAGAAATGTTCTTCAAGAATATTTTTCCGTACCTTCTTCTAGCTTGGAGAATCTTCCCTTTCAGCTAAGGGAGTTATTTCCATGATCTCCATCTTCTCTCGAAAATATGCAAACTTGATTTTGGATAGAGGTTTTGTCAGGATATATGTTGTCTGCTCATCAGTGAGAATATATATTGGAGAACCACTTTCTCCTTTCTGGACTTCATCATGGATAATGTAATACTTGTACTTTAGTCTGGAACACTGTGAAGGCTTCATGTAGATCTGGATGATAGAGTATATCATAGTTGGAGAATTGGAACATATCCAAGTAGCACTTCTTCTGTCATCATGAGATCTGATTTATTGAGTAGTCCTCTTAATGTTATAGGAAATATTCACCACGCTTTTTCTATGCACTGAAGGTTCTCCACCAAGTTGTCTTCTACTTTTCTGCATACAGAAGTCTCTTTCTGGTATGTCTCAAAGTATTGAGATTTCTCTTCATACGCTCTTTATTCAATTTCTCTGGAGAACATTCTTTGCATTTATCTAATGTAGAATTCCAACTCATGGATGTTGCGGATGATATAATGACTCATGTAGTGATATGTCTAGTGTACTGGAACAAGTAATCATCATAGTCTTTCCCCTCCATCTGAGAGAACCTTTGGTTCCGGATCTCGCAATGCTTTCATTCATAAGTCTTCCATACACTGTTCTTCATCACGACTTTCAGTTCTTCTGCTTGATTGCTTTCATATCAGGCTTGGTAATCTTGTGATTATTGATGTAATGATTGGTTGTTCTAGCTTTTCTTTCTTTCTTGGAATCTTCATGTTCTTCTTCATGTTTTTCATTATCTCTTGGTTCCATGGAGTTTCTTGTAGATTCCATGTTCTAGATATTCCACTTCTTCCTTTCATCATAGGATCACGGATCTGGATGGACAACCAGGAATACTTTAAGGCTTTTCTTCGAAGAGGTCTTCTTCTACGGTTGAGTTGAACACATACCGTCTTTTCATGGCTACTACCATGGATATATATTTTTATCATCTTCAAAGGATCATAGGATTAGCTCCCTCCTAATCCTTGCTTCATGTAAGAGTGCATATAATCGGCTCCCTCCATCTGATAGAGTCCATACTTCCATCTACATTCTTATTGTCTTCTGCAATATATAATTGGCTCTCTCTATCTAATAGATTCCACGCTTCCATCTTAATTGTTGTCATAAGTCTTTCTCCAATTCCTCTTGATGTCTGACTTCTAAGTCTCTTCATGATTGATTCAGCTTATCTTGCAGTAGCTTCCACATGATTTTTATTTCATCCTTTTATGTGTATTATCTAATGGTATTCATTCTTATCTTATGGTTCTTCCATGGGTATATTTCTTCTTGGAACGCATTATGTAAAAAGACGATGCAAACAAGATATGTACAAGAAATAAGAAGAGTGTTGTTACCTTTTAGTAGAAGAAGTCTCTTCCATCCTCATTAGTCTTCTTTGTCGGTTCCTTTTCTTCAGCAATCGATGCTTTGTGTTTCTCCTTCCTTTTCTTTAGCTCAGGACACTGATTTTTGTAGTGACCGTGCTTTTGACAGTTGAAGCAATGTATTTCTGAAATATCTTTTCTTTGTTTTGGCTTCCTTCTTGAATTGAACTTTCTTTTGTCCCTGAAGTTCTTGAATCTTGTTGTGAAGGCTTGATCATCGTACTTCTTTTGGGGTTTCTCTTTTACATTGATCCTTGATTCTTCTTGAACACAGCAAGTCCAAAGTTCTTCAAATGTCGGGTATTCCTTCCTTGTGTTCATGCTTGCGGCAAATGCATCCCATGTCTTCGAAAGACCATTGAGTACTATGTTCACCAATTCCTTTTCTGAAGTGATCTCTTCAATAGCTTGTAGTTGATCTTTTAACTAGGAGATCCTTACAAAGTATGATGTTATGTTGTCGTCATCATTCATCTTCATGTTGCGGAGCTCATTCTTCAAACTCATAACTTGTCCAATGTTTCTGACTGAGAAGAGATTTGTTAGGGCATCGTACATATTCTTTGATGAGTCAAGATGGGAGATGTAGGGTATCAAGTGGTCTCTTATGGAATCCACTATGATACTCATGGCATTGATGTCAACATCTTTGAACTCCTCCATAGTTGCAATGTTCTGCGGTTCCTTCTCTTCTCCTTCTTCAAATTCTAGCTTCACGATCTTTCCTTTCACAATATCCAACACTTTCTTCTTAGCAAGGATGAGGTCAATCCTTGTCTTCCATGCTCTGAAGTTAGAGGCTCCATCTAGCTTGTTCTCATACTTCATAGAGTTCGCCATGGCTTGCTTGACTTGGTCAAACCCTAGATTTGACCAGAAATCCAAACTTCGTGTCTTGGCCTTATGAGAGTACCAGGAGATGCGCTCGGCTAGGGCACACTATTCTATCCAGATATTAGGTCAATATTGTCACTTAAGGTGCCTCGACAAGAGGTTTAGGGTTTCTGCAACTGCTTCTGCTGGTAACCCTAGCTGCAGTGCTTTTGGAAATTGCTCTTGCTAGTAACCCTAGCGGCAGTACCTCAACGAGCTCAATATCTAGCGGCTATGTTTCCTTCTAGCATTTTAGGCTGATTGAAGGGTTGTGGGCCCATAACCTGTTAGAATATAGAAGACGGTGTGCTCATTTTACCATTGACGATACCTTCGTCACCCAACCATAGGCTGAAGCCTCCCTCCGAGCACCTTAACCTTGACTGAGAATTCCTCTAGAAGCAAACCCTAGGCTAGATAGCCAAACAAAGGGTAGCGCACTTCTCTCCAAGGATAGCGCAACACAAAAGACTGATCAGATAGTCCCAAACCCTAGCCAAGAGGTATTCAAGCCAATACTGAAAACTTGTTGCTGTTGGAGCTACACCAGCAGCGCTCCTCCAAACCTGTGCACAAGACTGCAACTGCAATGCACACCAAACTAGGAACTGCAATTCTGAGATGCTACAAATGAGAACTGGTGCCCTGTATTTATAGTAGTCCTGCAAGTTTTGTTGGGGCTGACTTCTCCTTCTGGATATGTGTCTGTTCAATATATTATTATTATTTTTGGCTTACTTCTTCTCTTGGAGGCTAATAGCCTAACATAAATTATCTTCTTCAGCCGACAAGGCTTCAAGGGTTATTAGCCAACTCATTAGGGTTTCTCTTGCTTCCCGGAGTCTTCTATTCTCGTCAGGTTCACACGTGGAGGTAAATACCTCCCGCAACTACCATAATATTAACATGAATATGTTGGTGCCTATGGAGTTTTTGTTGGTAAATCCTATCAAACACTATACCCTCTTAAGATTCAACATTCATTGCTATAAAGTTATTGATATGTTTGAAAATTATATTTACATATAATATTGTAAGTTTTCAAACCAATGTTGATTTATAATAATAATAATAATAATAATAATCACCATGTTTAATATATATGATATATGATATTATGAAAAAGTTGAATAACAAATAAACATTCACAATGCATATTAACCATCAATTACTACAAATATTTCCCCTCTATCCAATTTTGTACATAGGCCAAACAAAATATATATTTTTTATAATATTTGAATTGTTTTTATAAAACATGCTATTGGTTAACAACTTTGAAGACTTATTGATGCAATTAGATAGACTAAGTTTTAAGTTTTGCTAACAAATTTGAATGTAATTTTTGCATTGATTCTTTGATAATTTAAGTTTTAAGTTTGTTACATTATGTTAGATAAACTTGGTTGGTCGATTGTTATGCCTAAAACAATTGCCATGTACATAAAACTTAACAATCTGCAAAGCAAGTGCTCATATGGGGAAGAGGAAAAAGAAGATGAGATGAGGAAGAGTGAAGGGAATTATGTTGGATTGTGCAATTTCATTATCTATATCAAAGGAGTGACATTATTTTCCAGACACCATTAATAAATTTTAAATTTCTTGAAACATTGCTAAGGGAAAAAAACTTCTTCCATAAGTCATTTTTTATTGTATTCAATTTGTTGCATGAAAGTGCTCATGAATATGCAAAAAATTGTCTTTATTACCTTTTATTGTGCAAATGTTACTTAGATTTTTATTCCTATTATTTTTACAACTCTCTATATACATTTTGTAACCATTAACTATACCTTACCCTTTTATCATATTTGGTTTTCATAAAATATGTGCAGATGGGATTTTCTAAAATAGATATGTTATATATATAGTACATATTCAACGAATATTTAGACAACGCCCAAATCTATCCATGCTTTGAATTATTCGAAGCAGCCTGCTTTTAGCTGTTTTAAAATACATATAATATACCCCAAACCAAAGTAATCTTATACACGTCCGTTTTTGGGGGGTTTAGTAAGAAAGTCGCCTTAGACGGAACACTTTGCGGGGCAGGAGGACATATCTCCATCAGCACACACACCTCCTACAGATGGACGCTCAACGGAGGACATGGAACCAACACAAAAGCTGAACTTCTGGGGGCATGGGTTTCCATCATCCTGGCTCAAACGCTGAACATTGAAGATTTGCTACTCCTCGGAGATTCCAAGATCACTACTCCTCGGAGATTCCAAGGTCATTATTGACCTTGAAATCTCCAAGAAATAGCGACAAGGCCGAGCTCCAATCTGCAACACTGGAGTGCTAGAAAGAGCGCACCACGGTAGCAAAAAGACTCATAAAGAGCTTCACTGCCTTCCATATCTACAGAGAAGAAAACACCACAGCGGACCAACTCTCAAAACAGGCTCTAACCCGGCCTCCTGGTCTACTAACATTTGCCCGATGGGAGGATGGGATTGAGGGCCCCTCTATTCAACTCAATCTCTGATGTGGTTGGTGCCAGGTCTCCAATTTCTCTCTGGCATTAGTGTCACTGTACTGGTTACATTACATCCGGGCTCCGTTATGACCACCTGGTATTTTGGGACTCTGTTTTTGTTTACAGCTCTCTCGGGCCTCTCGAGATCTTCATGGAATAGACACATGAAGGCTGTCTTCCTCGCGCTTTATGAGAGGACAACGAGGCTCTTATCATACCACTGAGCAATCTTTACTATCAGTGTTTGATCATGGCAGTACCTGACCGACCGTCACCTAAACCTGCCAAAGATAAAGTCAGTGAGCGGGCATGGCAGTTTACAGTTCGTTCATAAGCATGTTATATGTGACAGAGTATCTGTTCAGGTCTCGAGCTTCCCATAGAGAGCACGGATCTCCGTTTTGCAAGATTATTATATGCATCACGATTATTATATGCATCACTGTAAAAATTTTATATACTGCTGTTTATAAATGAGTAACTTTTTCCCGTGGAAAAAAAAAGAAAGTCGCCTTAGCGGACGTGCAGACACGGATTCTTATATCTCTTCCGTGCTAATGTATGCAGAGGCGGATTGACATCGTTCATGTGAGATATCGGGACCATCGTGCTGGGCTGTCATCCAATGCAAATTTGACCACTAACTTAAACCATTCATTATTATATATTGAGTGGTACATGTTTCATGTCAATACAGTAGGCCAGAGGCACTGGTCTTTGAATTCTCTGATAAGAGATTAGAGTAATTTTAGTGAATACTGTATCAATTATGGGCTCAATGATATCTGCAAGGAAGCCATTGGAGTTGTTTGGGTTAGTCATGTGGGTAATGTTGGGCCTCTGTGTAAGCAAAGGATCAGCTCAGCTTCGTCAGAATTTTTATGCAGCAACCTGTCCCAATGTTGAATCCATTGTAAAGAATGTTGTTACTCAGAAGTTTGGGCAGACGTTTGTAACAGTTCCTGCCACACTGCGGCTCTTCTTCCATGACTGCTTTGTTGAGGTAAGGGATATATAAAGCTTGGAGGATCTTATGTTCAAAGTAAAGAATTTGTGTTTTTTGTTACAAATTAGAAATTGGAACTCTTTGTTCTTTCAGCWCTACTTACCATTGTTGAGGCTCGTTTTAGTACTGATACATGGGCTAATATATAGTGTTGAACAACATCGTTTACAAGATTATGAATATCTKCATTGAGGTGAAATGGTCTAATTTTGGGTCTGCACAGGGATGTGATGCTTCTGTGATTATTCAGTCTACTCCAAACAACATAGCTGAGAAAGATTTTCCTGACAATTTGTCACTAGCTGGTGATGGATTTGATACTGTAATTAAGGCCAAGCAAGCTGTAGAAAATGTGTGCCCCAACACGGTGTCTTGCGCTGATATCCTAACCATGGCTACTAGGGATGTTGTAGCATTAGTAAGTGATCCCCAATGTCATACGGCTTGCTTTGTTTTCAGCGTAAGCATGGAGGAATTAATAATCTTTTAGGCTAGATATCTAAGCACTTAATCTATACAAATTAGAAAGCAATATGCAGTGTTTTATGATTAGTAATTTTAGTACTTCTAAGCATATTACATTTGGCTGAGTCACTAATTTTATCGTGTTCTTCTCTAATTTGCAGGCTGGAGGCCCACAATTCAATGTGGAGTCAGGGCGACGAGATGGGCTGATATCCCAAGCCTCCAGAGTTGATGGAAACCTGCCCAAGCCTTCAAACACTCTCAACCAACTGAACTATCTATTTTCGAAGAAGGGTTTGCGTCAGGCAGACATGATAGCTCTCTCTGGTAATTAACTGCGAACCTTACATTCCCAATTGCATATTAGACTGGTCACTCATCTACCCCTACTCCCATTAGTTCAGTCTTTTGTGTTTCTTTTTATTCATTATCTATCCGTGAATTTTTCAAACATGCAGACGATTCAAAAGAAACTGAAATTCAAATTTGTTAGGATAGTTAAAAGATGCTGTAACTAGATGCTGGTAAACGCCTAAAGATTTACAGTCGATAAAAAAACCTTTCCCGTTGAAAAAAAATCTGGAGGTAGATAATGAAACTAGCGGACAGTTGAAGAATTCCAAAAGTTAATCATTTAAACGTGACAATCATATGATGTTACAGTAATTTCTTAATATGATTAGGTAAATGTTAAAAAGTAAACAGTTTAACTCATACATTTATAAAAGCAAAGAAGTTATCAACAATAAATCTGACTCATTGATTTTGGAGGACAACTAAGAATATGCCAACATCTTTAATGCATAACCATCAGATTAGAATTTAATATTAAAAGATCATTAATTGTACCCATCTCCAATAGATATACACCTGCTTATATATATATTCTCTCATAAATGGGTTTCATATATTTTTGACTTCATTATAACTTTAAAATTAGATTATTATTATTGTAAAGTAATTAATATCAACTTTAATATTCAATATCTTATTTTAATTCATTTATCTTATTTTAACTTATTGCGTAATTGTGATTAAACTGTAAATAAAATCCATTATCTATGTCTATTGGTGACTGTTCTTTTGAAGTGGATTGCAAGATGAAAATGGTTTCTCTTGCTAAAGTATGTGCTTTTATTCCAAATTCTTTTTAAAAGGCCTGGTTTTAAACTGGACAACCATATGCTAAAGACTTCCATAATTATTAGCATAAATGAGAATTGATAGTATACAGTAAATGACAGCTAATCTGCAAACAATTTTGTACAAATTTCATTGGAGAAAAGATGTACAGCCTAGGTGAAGAGATTTTCACTGTTTTTGAATACTTGTGTGTTTAACATTATCGTCTTGATATATTACAGTAAATCACCTGGATCTTTGAATCTGTTGCCCTTTTAAAAGGACAAAAAGCTCATTGAGATTTATACCTTGAATTTTCGATCCATGGGTTTGAATGTAGGTCTCAAAGAACCCCTTGCTGTGTAAAACTCAGATCAACACAGATCAACGCTGGTTGTAACTTTTTATAAGAAACAAAAACAAAAATATTCTGTCCATGTCTTACAATTGGGTAGTAGTGATTAAAAAAATATATAGTGACATGTGTTTTTGGTGTTTTTACATGCCTTACAATTGGGTAGTAGTGATAAAAAAAATAGTAACATGTGTGTTTGGTGTTTTTACGAGCCTTACAATTGGGTAGTAGTGATAAAAAAAATAGTAACATGTGTTTTTAATGTTTTTACAGGAACCCACACCTTGGGATTTTCTCACTGCAACCAATTTGCAAACAGAATCTATAACTTCAGTCCTCGTATAGCCGTGGACCCAAGTCTGAATCCTTCCTATGCCACCCAACTCCAACAGATGTGCCCGAGGAACGTGAATCCGACCATTGCCATCAACATGGATCCCACAACTCCTCGTCAATTCGATAACGCCTATTACAAGAATTTGCAGTCCGGCAAAGGACTGTTCTCATCTGATCAGTTTCTATTCACAGACCTACGCTCACAGAGCACAGTGAACACATTCGCACAGAGTCCAGCTGCGTTTAATACGGCCTTCGTGAACGCCATGATTAAATTAGGTCGTGTGGGTGTTAAGACGGGAACACAGGGCGAGATCAGACGAGATTGCAGCCGCTTTAATTGATCTTAAAGACCTGCATTGCAATTAATTCTTCACCATCTGCTTCTTTCATTGACTTCCATTTTCAATAAGCGCAATAAGCGCTGTCTGCCGGATTGGATTGGATTATCTCCTTGGAGCATTCATTCAGTTGCATGTCTGCAACACACCAGGGAAATTTGACTATCAATTGGAATTTGGGGCGGAATTGAATAATGAGCTTATCTAATAAAAGAATTTGAGTATATTTCAAATTGAATGTTTCATACATATGCAGTTTTTTTTTGGTCTTTTAATCTTAAATTTTGCATATAAATGAGCGATCATTTTTTAAACGTGCATATAAAACATGTTAAATGGCGTAATAATTTGAAAGTTCCACATCCATATGGAGAAGATGACAAATTTATTAAAAAAATTATGAGATTGGCAAAATTAATTATACTGTCTATATTGGCCAAAACAGTGGCAGATTAGTTGAGATGTATGTGCATATCAGAGTTGAAGTTGATATTAATTTTTTATCATTTAATAATTACATTTATGCTTTATGAGGGTGTATCATTTCTGTGTTGGAATCTTCCATTGAGTGACAACTCCTTACTTTGTCATGAATGGTTCTCATAATTAAAACAAGATCTCAACAAAACCAAAACCCAA
>ML828762.1:18835-38932 GCA_009831015.1 Picea engelmannii | reverse complement strand
CGTGCATTTTTAAATGGCTTAACAAACCATATAATATGGTTTAACAAACCCACTTTAGAATATGATTCAAATCTCTAATTTTTATGGGTTTTGACCCACTTAAATGGCATAAAAGAATACCATATATTATGTCATGGCTTATCCCTTTGAACATGGAGCAAATATATGGTAAATAAACATTATAATGTATGGTTAAATATGTGGCGCGTTTTATATGGGATTCAGATCCCATAATATATGGCAAAATCTCGACACATCAAATTCATAAATATAAATTGCCACGTCATATAACAAGGAACTTGAATGGTATGTTTGTTAGCATATATGTTGGAAGCCGTCTTCGTAAGGAGATCTTGAGTTCGATTCACAAGGTGGCGGATCTAAACCAATTTTTGAACTCAACGTTATTGGCCTAATCAGGGTGCCACGTGGCACCATTGGATTAGGCCACATGGCAAGCCCCCATTGGCATGTACTACTGAGTCACCAACCCAATCACTAGCCACATATCCATTTTCAACTCTTCCATGTGTCACTGCTCTGTTCCTTCCATGTCACCATCTGACACTGCTACGTGTCACCTTCAGAGGTTGCCACATGTCCTTTGACCAATTCGACTTTTTTGATGTTTATGCAGAGCTTTAAACTACAATAACATTCACATATGGAGTCCATTTTCGAAACCAAATATATCCCTGAAATCAGCGCGACGAGCTCTTTGTGATGGCGATGGTTTCGTCTGAATCCAAGAACTTCAATTTTTTGTCCTTTTTAGATCCATTCTGGATCACAACTTGTAGACATAAAAGAATCTATCCAACTGGATTTGATCCAATTTTACAATCAACTCCAATACATATCAATCAACCAACACACCTTCAGATATGCTCTGTTATATCAATCACTGCTATTATCACTCTGTCACTGTCAACCTGTACCAACACTCTGTCATAATCTGTACCAACCTTTCTCAAATATTTCCTATAGATCTGTGAACTATCTATACTACAACACATGGGTATTTATACCCTTCTTAATTGCAACTTGCAAATGTACATGACTATCCTCACTGCAACTCATGGACTACCAAAAACTCACCCAGTTTCACTGTCACTGTTGGAACGCCTTTATTTTTCAAATACTTTATTTTCAAAGGTTGAAGCCGTATTTTTTTTTTTAAGTAGGTGAAATGTTATACTTAAGCCCAAAAAAGTTGGATTTTGGGATTTCGCTTATTTCATGATTATACCCACTAAATCCTCAGTATCTCGACACGTGAGATGGCGATAATTGTTTTAGTCCTAATCATCATCACCGAACCACTAAGCAGGGATTATCATTTTTATCACCTCGCGCTCTCGCGTTTTGGAAGTTACACATCGAAGGCTTCTCAAACTCCGACATACGAAGTTGCAAAGTTGAGTTAAGACGCTCAGGCTGGTATCAAGAGTAATCACTTTAAACCTTAGTTAATCTATATCGGGTTTCGCGACTTGGAGATTGCTCCCCCAAAAAACAACACCTTCCTAACTCTGATCCACGAAGTCGCGATATTCTTTAATTAAGCATGAATTAATTAAAAAGCTTAAGTTAAATCACAACAAATCAACTAAATCACACCATCACGATTTCGGGTTTTTTGGTTCAAAGACTAGGAGCGAAATCATCTGATATGGGGAATGCCGAAAAGGTGATTAAGGACTAAAAAGAACTTAATTAAAGGAACCAAAATGGATTAATTAACGCATTAA
This sequence comes from Picea engelmannii, assembly GCA_009831015.1. Lineage (NCBI taxonomy): Eukaryota > Viridiplantae > Streptophyta > Pinopsida > Pinales > Pinaceae > Picea > Picea engelmannii. The sequence goes on along the minus strand of ML828762.1, from coordinate 37,181 downwards.
ACAAATTTTAACACACACAATCTACGGATGAAATTTTAAATGTTTTTACGTTTTTCCCTGTCACAAATCGTCAAGCATTTATGGCATTTATTTGAATTTCAGTGAGGTGATGGATAGTAAGATCTTGTTTTACTTCTAAATCTTTCCATTAAACGATTTAACCGTTCTGTTAGCAAGGACTCACACTGACTTAAATGATCAAAGCAAAAGATTTTCTTTCATTATCTCAGATTTTATTTCTATTGTGCGCAGATCCATTTCACCAGGATAACTTATGTCTGTGTTTTCAATTTTTACAACAGGGGATCTAATTGCAAGGTTATATATCATGGCTCTACAAAAAGCACCCAAGGCAGCTTCCGAGAGTTCAAATCAAGGATTAGATGTTGTTTCTGATACCTCGCCTCGAAGTATTAATACTGTCAAAACATGGACATACGTTTCCAACGTTCTGCAATCCAAGTCGATAAATTGTTCAGATGATTCCATCGATAACGAGAAAGTTGACTTGTCTACCAAATACAAAATCGTCGCTCAAGTAGAGACGCACAAAATAGCGGCAAGGCCATGACTTCTTCCCTATTATGATATGATCAAATGGACGCTAGACCATGTAGACATCCTGACTAGGACGATTATCAACGAGCAGGGGGTGGCAATTGGGACTTTTAGACTAGAGCATTTATAGGCAATGTATAAATTGCCACCCACACCAAACTTTACTCACAATGCCGAATTCCTAGAGGGTTTCAAAAAGAAGGAATGTGAGCAATTTGGAAGAAACTTATCCAATCTGATCAAACATTGGGTTTCGCACCCCGCGAAATTCAGGGCTGAGACTCATGGAATTTATTCCATCTCCTCTTTAGAACCACAATTCAAGTATATAGCGATGATGGCCTGTAGAATTTATAGGAGGGAGGACACTACTCACTTTTTCCTCCCATGGGTACCGCTTATTCATACAGTTGCCGAGGGTTTTTATTTCGACTGGGCCAAACTGTTGTCGGACAGTCTGACCAGTCAAATTACTGAATATTGAGCCTAGAAGATGAGTGGGAAAGCAACTTCATTCTTTATGTCTGCTTACATCATGGATGTTATTTGCTTCATGATACCTTTCCCACTAATGAGATGGAACTGGACTCCATCTAATGCAGAGCCTATTCATGTCTACCACTCGAAACTTTGGGAGGATAAAGCCAAAGAATTCATCTACGAGATTTTCAACTAGGTAATGGTACTAATGCATTTCTCCATCTTCGGCCATCCACCTCCCAGGATTTCAGAAAACATTACGGCCAACTTGAGTAGCGTAGCAGACTGGTATATATAAGCAGAGTTTTCATACATCAGGGTTTTCGACACCTCTATTCCCCCATATGCTCTGTCACTATTATTGCCGAATAAGCTGGTATGTCGTGAGATTTCCAAGCAAACTTTGCTCGGTGAGATAAGAAAACAGCTCAAAGGATTTTCAAAGAAGGTATGGCCGCCCTTCCCCATTCACATTGGTACATATTCTTTATTAGATTTTGGCCATGCCAGAGTTGAGGCTACGGCCTTGGAGGAAATGAAATTGGTGGACATTGAGTTTAAAAAGCATGACCAATAAGGTTGTGAGAAATCACATGGAGAGTTGTGGCCTGAAGAGATATGAAAACAAGGATTCGACTCATGATGAAATATTTCGAGGTGCGCGGTCCTACTCTGAAGTATTAGGATGGATCTGAGCCCTGCCGCCTGAAGATATAGTCTATTTTTCTAAATTTCAGGAGCATCAGAGGAGTTGCCTCCCCTAAGTTTTACAGGGAAAAACCCCAAAACTTCCGGATACACAACATACAGAAGCCAAAGGCTCAAAGGTCTCAGGCCCCGACAAGGAGGAAACCCAGGAAAAGATAGGGGAAGCCGAGATCCCCAACCCAGAGGAAGGAAACCCAGAGACGGTTACACCGGGGAAGCAGGTCCAAAGTCAAGCAGAGATATCCTCGCAAAAGGTAGGTGATACACCATCGCCCACATCAAGTGAGTCATCCACGAATGCTACCCCAAAACAATCATCCAAGGAAATTGGCAGTCCCATTGCTTCTATCACTCCCTTACAGTTCAAAAAGGGGAACCTCGATGCAGGATGGATTTTCAGTGAAGAACTAATTCCCATTTCTGTAGAAGAGTTAACTCCAAATGATTTTTTCTTCGATAAGAAAAGGAAGGTCGTTATGAAGCAAGAATTATATCAAAAAGAGGGCATAGTAGCTAAAAAATTAAAAATCCTGACCGATGGAGAGGCCGTGGAAAAGGAAGAATTTGACACTGAGATAGCAGGAACATTGGGGGTTATGCTACAAGCAACCAGTATTCAGTTGGAAATTTGCGAGCACAGTTGAAACGGAAGAACCTCTTGATCGGTAAGTTGGAGGCTAGGGTAGCTACGGCAGAGGTGAATGGCAGGGATTAGGTGAACGAAGGTCTCGAGCAAGCCAGAGCAACTGATCAAAAGGAGATCGAATGGCTTAGATCCAATCTCGAGCAAATGCATCAATGGCCCAAATAAACCAAGCACAGGTAAGTCAGCAAGAAGAATTGACAAAACAATTACAGTCAAAATTGAATTCTACCGAGAAACTGGTCATAGACATAAAGATATTCCAATCCCAAGCCACCGAAATCCGAAAGAAGGTATTAGTAGCTCAATAGGATTTGCTTGCTAAAGTGGAAACCATTCAAAATCACTTTCAGACGATAGATCAAGCGCTAAAGGATATCTTTTTGAGAGAAAGAGAAGTTGGGGTGGCTTGGGTCACTTTCCAAGAAGCTGTTATAGCAACAACGAAGGGAGAGATGGTCAGTAGTTCCAGATTATACATCCCAGAGCAAACCAGAGGGAATATCTTACTGAAGGCGTGGGAGCATAATATATTAGAGAGAAGAGAACAAGCTAAATAAATGAGAAATTCTTGTGAAGAAACATTCAACTTGAAAAATAAAAATGTGTTAGACCTTGATAAGGAAGGCAGTGCTGGGACATTGGGCAAAATTGATATAGCCAAACACCTACTAGATATCAAGGAAAATGTGGAGAAGGAACAAGCTAAAATATCCCAGATCAGTCAAGTCGATATGGTCCAAGTGGACAAATGGTTAATAAAGCCAAGTTTACAATTATGGTCTATCATCACGGAAGACCGACAAGTAGGAAAAATATTGCCACAGTTGGCAAAGAATTGTTACACCTTTGAGGCAAACAACCAAGCAGAGCCTTCCAAGTTGATAGCCCAGCTGATTGAAAAGTGTGTCAATTGCATTGAGCAGGGGAAAGAGTAGGCTTCAGGTGTTAAATAATGATATATGTTTATTCAATTCTATTTTTTGATACAGAGGAATGAAGAAAGGAAGGCGCTATGCCCGTAAGGAGGAAGACGAAGGACAAGAAAATGAAACGCTTCAATTTTTCATTTGTAACCGAAAACTTCTAGAGCGATTGGAATTCGAAGTGTTTTTGATATTGTACAAATATACATTTTGAAAATGGAACATGGGATTTTTTCTTTTTGGCCGATTGTGATAGATACATTTTTTTGGTTGCCAGAATTAATACAAAGCAAGTTCGAAGACTCTAGATTCTGTGAAGACTGAGTTATGTGTTTTTCTCTATTATTTCATATCCATTTTCATTTCTCATATGTATCTTTGATGAATTCTTAACTACAATTTAGTACAACCTCTACTGTGGTTATCAATTGTTAAATCATCTAATCGTTTACAACTTTTCCTCTGTATCGGCTATCAGCAGGTACAAGACCTGTAATTTTTTTTTTAGATTTTATATTTAATGCTTCGTTAAAAATTTTCTTGCCTATGTTCTTCTTCTGTTACAGGGTGGGATTCTCCCTTGATTGGAGCCTCGCATTGTTGAAGCCTTAATGTTTTTCTTACATTATCATGCATGACTTTTCAAAGTTAACTCACTTACGGGAAAAGGCCTTTGGATTTGTTATACTATTAATCCAGATCCGAGAAATATTTCTTAAATGATCTAAAATCGAAACAACATTATAAACATCAAACCCCTTTAAATTCATATTCCTTCATGACTATGCCTATTGTAAGACAACCTAACATTCAACCTAGCCTATCAGATCAAACCAAAATCTCTTTAAATCTCTTTGATACCATACTTAAGACTGCCATCACCCGGGTAGAACTCGAACATTCATGGGAAGCCATTGAATGGGATATAAACATCCAGGAACATTTGGAAGCTAGACAAAGACAACTCTAAAATCAACCATAGCTTCTCTTCTTGAAGTTTGTTCTTTCCCTTTTTATCACTCACTCACTTTGGGATGCCTAGACTCTATACTTTATAGCCTTAAGTACAGACTTTGGAACAACATTGTTTTGGTTCCGTTGCCAGGGATGAAGATATGAAATTATTTTCCCTGGGAGAACGACATTTGCAAGTTTTTACTCTTTGATAGTGAACGAAGATTGAACACCTTTAAAAGGCTAACCTTTTATTATTCACTTGGCGAATCCACGTTTAAGTAAGATGGCATTCGGTCGAAGGAACACCAGACAAAACTCAGATGGTAAATAGACCGCACCTGTTTCTGATCCCGAAAAGATACTAAAAACAAGAGGTTCCCTTAAGCTGACTACTACAGTCTACCAGCTTAGGCACACACAACCTAAGACTAAGGTTCCTATTGAAACTCTAACCTCACAGGAAGCTCCCTCTAAAACCCTTTGCGGAGAAGCATCGGCCAAATTAGTTGAGGCCGAAACCCTAAACCCAGTTTTAGCCCTCCCTGAAGTTAAATCTGAAACTCATCCAACAACCTCTAGTGTAAACGAAGGTGAGAGTCCCTCAGTAAAGCTAGCGGTGATTGATATCCTGCCGAATTTTTAGTTAGATTTCCCGAGCTCGCTAAGTCTCGAAGAGTATACCATATACTCATATTCCATGCCCGTGGGCTCTCCTGATTACATCTCTTGCAAATAGGAGGAACCAAGCCCTCGTATCCCTTTTTCCCCTTCTTCGGTTTTCTCGTCTCTTGAAGAAGCTAAAGATTCACTTTACGTATTCCAAAAACCTCTGTATAATGTACCGGTTTCCTACCCAAGAGTATCTATGGAGGTCGCCGGAGGAGGAGGTGGAGGGGTTGTAGGAGGAGGAGGGGGAGCGGTTGTAGGAGGAGGATTGGGGACTCCAGGAGGAGGAGGGGGGGGGGGCCAAGGGCCACCCCTACCCCCCAGGATTTTCTCTAAAGTAACTGCCAGATATGCTCCTATGGTCCTCCCAGTACCCCTTCATGACCTTCCTGAAAACTACATAAAAAACCTACCTAAATTTACAGGAGAAGGAGACCTAACCGCAGTCGAACATATAAATTTATTTGATCAATTCGTAGATATCCTAGGTCTCGAACATGAAGACATGTATTCACGGTTGTTTGTTCAAAATTTTGAAGGACACGTGAGAACCTAGTTTCGAAGTCTGCCCGCAGGTTCAATATTATCCTATGATGCTCTAGAAGACTCTTTTCTTAGACAACGAGGCGAAAGGAAAGACCATTTATACTATTTGACTGAGTTTGGATCTTTAAAGAAAAAAAGTTTAGAAACTGTTATGGAATTGATTCAAAGATTTAACAGGTTGTATAATAGGATCCCGGTCGAATTTAAACCATCCCAACCTGCAGCCAAGGTAACCTTCGCGGGAGCCTTCGAACCCGATTTCGCACTTTTATTGAGAGAGAGGAGAGGGGCCAACCTAACCCGAATGCAATATGATGTCTTAGAGATCAAGTCAAACATGATGGATTTTGGTAAATTAAAAACAAAAATAGAAATGAGAAATAGAGAGACCAAACATTTTAGGGAACAAGCGGGACCCTCAGGATCTGGGAAGTCCTCAGATGATAAAATGGATGATATGTCTAGGAAAATAAAAGAGCTATTGAACAAAATTTCGACGATAGAGCTTGAGAAATCAAAATCAGATCAATTCGTTAAGAGGGATTTCAGGAGGAACCCTAATCCTCAAAATCAACAAAGACAGATTAAAAATGAAGACCAGAAAATCCAAACTCCTTTACAAAATGAAAATTTTATAGGAGGAAATGACCTACAAGATTTTGAGGATCAGGATGAAGACATAAATAATTTGGGTGATGACTATACACAGCCTCATTCAACTAAGGAATATTATGAGAAGTCCCTAAACACAAAACAACCGTCAAATAAAGATGATAACATAAACAACACCGATGATTCTACCTATCAAGGAATGGCCGATTCTATAATGGATGAGCTCCAACATAAGTACAATATGAGGCCCAAAAATAAATCTATGTCGACTCCCCAACCCAAGAAAATTCTCCCCAGAGGTGAAACATACGAGCCCGCCCCAAAAGAGACCGAGATACCTAATAAAAAAGTAAAAGGGGTGGACACGTAGAATCCCAAAGTAAAGGAGGCTAAGATCCAAGCGAGAAGAACTAAGATAGGTGAGACATAGACACCGGAAACCAGAATCAAGGAAAATAAAACAATGCCAACAAATAATTTAGAGAAAAAGGAGTCTAAAGTTTCAACCAGAGAAGTTGATAAAGGTGTGGGAGGCTCCAGCCTAGAAAATGAGATAAATAAGATCAAGATACCAATACCTCTGGTCGAATTGGCAAAGAATCCCATGTATCGAAAGCAGATAACCAAAATGATAATTTTTTTGGATTTAGAAAGTTAGTCTGACGTGATAAATTTGGAATATGATAAGCCTAATATCACTTTTGGTCCACATTTCGAGGGTGCCAGAGATATCGTCGCCCCCTTCTACATTACCCTGAACGTGCATGATCGACTGCTGCATAATTGCATGCTGGACTCCGGAGCCTCACATAATGTGATGCCCAAGTATTTTATGGATAGATTAGGTCTCGAGATCACTAGGCCCTATGGAGATCTATACTCTTTTGATTCAAGGAGAGTTAAGTGCATGGGCATGATAAAATATTTAGTAGTCACTCTTGCACAAGTTCCAATGAAAAGAGTCATGATGGATGTAGTTATCACTGATATACCTCTGAAGTATGGTTTGCTATTATCTAGGTCTTGGGGAGACAAACTTGGGGGGTCTCTTCAACTAGACATGACCTATGCCATGATTCCTATTTTTGGTGGACAGTTCACTCGGTTATATAGGGAAACACGATTGGCATACATAGTAAGTGACCAACAAAATCCTAACAATTACCCTGTTTATGTCGCCGATCAAGATCTGGGAAATTGTATTTTATATTTTGATGATGGTGTAAATAGATGTACAGAAGAAAATTACATAGATGAAAATAAATCAAAAAAAGATAGATGAAAATGTGTATAGCACTGGAATCTGGAAAAAAAAAATTGACAACACCTCATCCTGTGAAGGAGCAGGCGCGGGAGTACTTTTTGTAGCACTTGAAAATGAATTTGTTATTCCTTTCTCTTATAGGCTTCAGTGGGACATAGACTACACAAATAATGTATGTGAGTATGAAGCTATAGTCTTGGGATTAGAAGATGCCAAGAAGCTGAACATAAAGAACTTGGAAGTCTATGGAGACACAGAGTTGATTGTGAAGCAGGTAAATCGGCAATACCAGGCCAAACACCCTAGATTAAGATCTTACAGAAATTGTGCATGGGATTTAATATAAAACTTCTTCTTGTCAGTAAATGTTCATTACATTCCACATGCAGAAAACCTACAAGACGATTCATTAGCCAAAGCAGCCTCAACCTTTTCACCCCCTACTACTTTCAAACTAAAGTACCAAATAGAGGTGAGACATAGACCCTCCATACCAAACAATATTCAACATTGGCAGGTGTTTGAAGATGATGAACAAATCAGAAAATTCCTTGAAATGGTGGATGACTTCATCGAAACCCACATTGACCAAGAAAACCAAAACAACCATACTTGGATTATGCAAGAGGGAGAGGATCCTCGGGAGTTCCAAGAAAAGATATCAAATCATCACATGTTAGTATTAAAGAACAATCAGATTCCAAAAGGACTAATCCCTCTGGAGAGACTATTTGACCAAAATGACATGCCCTTAAAATATACTTTGCAACCTCAACCAGAAGAGGTTGAAGATTGCGACATAAGGACCAAAGAGGAGCCCATAATAGTAAAAATATCAAAATACCTTCCCCCTAAGAAAAAAGGTAAGTATGCTGATTTACTCGAACAATATAAAGACATGTTTTCTTGGTCTTACGACGAGATGAGAACTTATGATACCTCTTTGATCGAACACAAGATACCTTTAAAGCCCGTTGTCAAACCTTTTAGATAGAAACTCAGACAAATCAATCCCATTTTATTTCTCGTGGTTGAAAAGGAAGTCAAAAAGCTTCTGGACGCGAAAATAATTGTACCACTAAGATACTCTGACTGGGTAGCTAACCTGGTCCCGGTTAGGAAGAAGAGTGGGGAGATCAAACTGTGTTTAGATTTTAAAAATCTGAATAAATCTTCTCTCAAAGACAATTATCCTCTACCCAAAATGGATCATATTTTGGAAAAAGTAGTTGGAGTGAATAGGATGTCAATGATCAATGGGTTTTCCAGTTACAATCAGATTGTTGTCAATGAACACGATAAAGAAAAAACAACCTTCACCACCCCTTGGGGCACATTTATGTATGAAAAAATGCCTTTTGGTCTAATGAATGCAGGTGCCACCTTCCAGCGTGCTATGGATATCACTTTCATTGATGAGAGGGATAAATTCATGGTTATTTATCTTGATGATCTGACCGTTTTTTCTAAATCTGATGAAGATCATCTGATACATCTCAAGCAAACGTTTGAGAAATGCTGCAAATTTGGTTTGTCCTTAAACCCCAAGAAGTCTCACTTTGCTATGCAAGAAGATAAACTCTTGGGCCATATTGTGTCCCAAGATGGAATTAAAATTGATCCTAAGAGGGTTGAAGCTATAGACACCATAAATATTCCTAGAAATGTAAAAGAAATTCAGTCATTTTTAGGAAAAATAATTTTTTTGAGAAGATTTATCCTAAACTTTGTTGAAATCATGAAATTGATCACAGATATGTTAAAGAAGAACAATGAAGTGAAATGGATGGCAGAAGCTAAAGCATCGTTTCATGCATCAAGAAAGTTATAAGCGAAGCATCTGTACTGGAAAGCCCCAATTATCTAAAAGATTTTCTGATTTTCTCGTTCACATCCGAACACACAGTTGCGACAGTACTCCTCCAGAAGAATGAAGAAGGTTTCGAGCAACCAATAGTTTTTTTTAGTAAAAGTCTTAGAGACGCTGAATTGAGATATGATATAATGGAAAAACAAGCATACACTATGGTGAAGGCACTAAAGGCTTTTAGAACCTATGTGTTACACTCCAAGGTAATTTCTTATGAACCCAGCAGTTCTGTAAAAGACATATTAGTTCAGCCCGATAGTGATGGGAAGAAGGGTCAGTGGCTTGCTAAAATTCAAGAATTTGATCTGGAGGTGAAACCGACGAAACTAGTAAAAGGACAGGGTTTGGCCAAGCTCTTAGCTGAATCAAATTTCAGAGCGCTCGAAATGAATAAACTGCAAGGATATGAAGGATGTGTGGGCATAAACGAGCTCGATGACCAAATTGTTGCAACCAGAATCAAAGAAAATTTTGCCTCATCGGATTGGTATAAAGACATAGTGTCTTACCTACTGACCCTAAAATGACCAAATGAGTTGTCTCCATCTAAAGCCAGGACACTGAAGCTGCATGCAGTGAAATACTGTATATCCTAAAGCCAATTGTATTGGAAGGACCCATTAGGTTTCCTACTGGTTTGTTTAGTAGAATCAGAGATAGAGAGGGTCATTAACGAATTTCACGAAGGAGTGTGCAGGGGGCATCACACCTGCAGGGAAACAACTTATAAAATCTTGAGGGTGGGATATTATTGGCCTAAACTATTCTCATATGTCAACGCTGAAGTCAGATCCTATAACTCTTGCCAATTGTTCGCAGGCAAGCAGAAACTCCCAGCGCTACCTTTGGTTTCGGTTAAAATTAAAGCCCCTTTTCAACAATGGGGGTTGGATTTCATAGGCAAAATTAACCCACATTCCAGTGATCACCATAGATGAATCCTGACTGCTACAGATTACTTCACCAAATGGGTGGAGGCAATTCCAACTAGAAAGGCAACTGATTAAGTGGTAATAGACTTCTTGGAAGAGAACATATTGTCCAGATTCGACTGTCCCCAAAAAATAGTTACAGATAACGCCCAGGCATTCAAATCTATGGCAATGGTTAACTTTTGCCAAAAGTACAATATCATACTGGGTCACTCCAAAGCATATTACCCTCTAGGAAATGGGCTAGCCTAGACCTCAAACAAAATTTTAACTACCATAATCAAGAAAGTGTTGAGCGAAAAAAAAAAATCTTGGCATGTGCATTTGAAGTACGCCTTGTGGGTGAATCGGATCGGTACAAAAAAATCTATTGGCACTTCTCCTTTCCAAATGGTATACGGGACTGACGTGGTATTACCTATAAATCTGGCACTTCCTGTGATGAAACTTTGGCAAGACGAGAAAGAAGAGCCAAACCATGTCACAAGGAGAATAAATCAGTTGATTGAAGTTCAACAACATAGGGCCGAAGTGGACGAAAGGCTGCAGAAATACTAGGACAACATGAAAGCGATGTTTGATCATAAGGCAAAAAATAGAGAGTTCCTCCCTGGCAATTTGGTTTTGAAATGGGATGCTAGGCGAGAAGACTTGGCAAAACATGGTAAATTTGATCATATCTGGTACGGACTATTCAAAGTCTCAGCTTCTAAAGGAAATAATTCGTTTTTGTTAGAGAATTTGGACGGTAAAATCCTCAACGCCCCTATCAATAGGATTTATTTGAAGCACTATATGCAATAAATTATTTCCAAATCTCCATTGTATATACCAGTTTTTGTTTTCTGTTTTTGATAGCTTTTCGGTAAGTTTTACTTTCATCGCAAATAAAACAAGCTAGTGATTTTCTAGAAGTAGGGATATGAATTTTTCAACACATTGAATTCCATAAATCTTGAAGACCTGATACTCTTCATATTGTTTCCTACAAGATTCCTTCTTACATCCCAAATAGTAGAGGGAGAAAACATACAGTCATGTATCAGGAAATTGATTCACCTGAAACAGGTGATAAAAATTAATTTATTAGCAAGAGAATGAAATGGTAAGGCAAAGGTATGAATGTTTTAAGTATCTGGTTATCAAACGAACATCACTTAAACACAGCAATGGTCTCACGAGTATGATATATTCACCTGACATGTCATTAAAAGGACAACTTTTTACCGTGGTTTCTAAAAAATCTCACCTGGATAAAATAAACATAAAAAATAAAAATAAAAATAAATAAATAAAAAATAAACAGAGGAAGTAAGGCATATCCAATGAAAAGTTCTAAGAGTCAGGATTGCATTTTAACATTTGGGTTTTTGAAATCCAAAGCCTTCTCTGTCATCTTTTTCTATCCTTGGTATTTTCCCCTTAAACACCAGAGACCTTCCCATGCCCTCCACAGAGGAAGAAGAGGTTACGCTTTAGCTCTGGAAGCTGGCGAACTAATCTTAGAAAATAAACCATCCTTCACGACTCCTCGGTCTCCTATTGAACAAATTTATGCATAGGTTGATCCTAACTCTCTTAGGTGTTTTAACAGGTTTCAAATGATTAAGTCTTGCTCAAAGGAAGACCCCTGGAAATAAATTCTCCCATAATTTTCTGCAGACTAAGATGTTTTGAAAGTCAAGAGAAAGTTGGTCTAGAGTAGTCAAAGAAAGTTGACATGCCTCTGTTGCAAATATTACACAGATATCACCCTTGGTATACCTTATACCAATTTATTGCCCCCACTTCATATTCCAAAAATAAAATATAAGACAAATGGTGAAAGGAAATTCATAATTGATTGCCCCCATCTAGTCCAAAGAGATGATGAAAGAAAATTCATAAAATGATTTCCCTCATCTCAACATTTAAATGAAAAATTACATTTTGAAGTGGTGAAAGGAAATTCAATAAAGGGAACCAGATAACTTCACCGAGGTACTGAACATGCTCGCTGGCAGTGAAGCAATATCTAAGATATTTGTAAGGCTGTCATACATAAATTATACCATACTCTAATAATTAGCTTTTTCGAAATTGGATCCACATCCCAAGTCCACACAGGTCTCCCTGATTAAAAGCATGGAATTTACTTTGTTTTGATGCAAACCAAAACCTACAGGACCTGTTGAATTTCCTAAGATTGTTTTGATCGTCTTAAGTAGACCCGAATTCAGTGTCGAGAAAGGGAAAATCACCAAATGGACTGCAGTTGAGTTTAGAAAGCATTTTGAGTTTTGAAATATTTCCGTAAATAAATATGAAACCTCAAAGTTCCCTCTGTATCCTATTTCCAAACAAGTTTCACACAAGCAAGCTAATGAATCCATTTACCCAATACAGACACTTGGTCTATTGTTCTTCTCGTCCCGCAAAGGAGACGAGATCCCTAGTTGGAGCCTATGTTGGAATGCCTTTGTTTTTCAAATACTTTATTTTCAAAGGTTAAAGCCGTATTTTGTTTTTAAGTAGGTGAAATGTTATACTTAAGCCCAAAAAAGATGGATTTCGGGATTTCACTTATTTCATGATTCTACGCACTAAAGCCTCAGTATCCCGACACGCGAGATGGCGATAATTGTTTTAGTCCTAATCACCATCACCGAACCACTAAGCAGGAATTATCATTTTTATCACCTCGCACTCTCGTGTTTCAGAAGTTACACCTCGAACGCTTCTCAAACTACGACATACGAAGTTGCGAAGTTGAGTTAAGACGCTCAGGCTGGTATCAAGAGTAATCACTTTAAACCTTAGTTAATCTATATCGGGTTTCGCAACTTGACGATTGCTCCCCCAAAAAACAACACCTTCGTAACTCTGATCAACGAAGTCGCGATATTCTTTAATTAAGCGTGGATTAATTAAAAATCTTAAGTTAAATCACAACTAATCAACTAAATCACACCATTGCGATTTCGGGTTTTTTGGTTCAAAGACTAGGAGTGAAATCATCTGATACAGGGAACGCCGAAAACACACTTAATTAAAGGAACTAAATTGGATTAATTAACACATTAAACAACTTTTAAAACACACAATCTACGGATGAAGTTTTAAATGTTCCTACGTTTTTCCCTGTCACGAATCATCAAGCATTTATGGCATTTATTTGAATTTCAGTGAGGTGATGGATAGTAAGATCTTGTTTTACTTCTAAATCTTTCCATTAAATGATTTAACCGTTCTATTAGCAAGGATTCGTACGGGCTTAAATGATCAAAGCAAAAGGTTTTCTTTCATTATCTCAGATTTTATTTCTATTGTGCGCAGAACCATTTCACCAAGATAACTTATGTCTGTGTTTTCAATTTTTACATCAGGGGATCTAATTGCAAGGTTATATATCATGGCTCCATGAAAAGCGCCCAAGGAAACTACCGAGAGTTTAAGTCAAGGTTCAGATGTTGTTTCTAATACCTCGCCTCGAAGTATTAATACTGTCAAAACATGGACGTACGTTTCCAACGTTTTGCAATCCGAGTCGGTAAATTGTTCGGATGATTCTAGCGATAATGAGAAAGATGACTTGTCTACCAAATACAAAATCATCGCTCAAGAAGAGATGCACAAAATAGCGGCAAGGCCACGACTTATTCCCTATTATGATATGATCAGATGGGCACTGGACCATGTAGGCATCCTGACTAGGACGATTATCAACGAGTAGGGGGTGGCAATTGGGACTTTCAGACCAGAGCATTTACAGGCAATGTATAAATTGCCACCCACACCAAACTTTACTCACAATGTTGAATTCCTAGAGGGTTTCAGAAAGAAGGAATGCAAGCAATTTGGAAGAAACTTATCGGATCTGATCAAAGATTGAGTTTCACACCCTGCGAAATTCAGGGCTGAGACTCATGGAATTTATTCCATCCCCTCTTTAGAACCACAATTCAAATATATAGAAATGATGGCCTATAGACTTTATAGGAGGGAGGAAACTACTCACTTTTTCCTCCCATGGGTACCACTTATTCATACAGTTGCTGAGGGTTTTTATTTCGACTGGGCCAAACTGTTGTCGGACAGTTTGACCAGTCAAATTAATGAATATCGAGCCCATAAAATGAGTGGGAAAGAAGCTTCATTCTTTATGTTTGCTTACATCATGGACACTATTTGCTTCATGACACCTTTCCCACTAATGAGCTGGAGCTGGACTCCATCTAATGCAGAGCCTATTCATGTCTACCACTCGAAACTTTGGGAGGATAAAGCTAAAGAATTCATCTACGAGATTTTCAACTGGGTAATGGTACCAATGCATGTCTCCATCTTCATCCATCTGCCTCCCAGGATTTCGGATAACATTATGGCCAACTTGAGTAGCGTGGCGGACTGGTATATAGAAGCGGAGTTTTCGTACATCAGGGTTTTTGGCACCTTTGTTCCCCCATATGCTCTGTTGCTATTCTTGCTGGATAATTTGGTATGTCGCGAGATTGTCAGGCAAACGTGCTTGGTGGGATAAAAAAAGATCTCAAAGGATTTTTGAAGAAGGTATGGCCGCCCTTCCCCATTCACATTGGTACATATTCTTTATTATATTTTGGCCATGCCAGAGTTGAGGCTATGACCTTGGAGGAAATGAAATTGGTGGACATTGACTTTAAAAATCATGACCCTAATAAGGTTGTGAGCAATCACATGGCGAGTTGTGGCCTGAAGAGATATGAACACGAGGATTCGCCTCATGATGAAATCTTCTGAGGTGCACAGTGTTGACCGCCTCTCCAACATAGGTGGTCAAATCCATGTGCCATGATAAGATGCATCATTAGATTCAAATTTGTTGAAGACTTTTGGTTCTACAGGGCATTTTTTGGCCCCAACACTTCTTTTTGTAACTGGAATGTCCGCACCCCTACGTGGGTTAATAATGTAATAGGTATGCATGAGTCATATCTAGGTCAGTTAACTGGGGATTGGTTCACTGGGAGATTTCCTTTCACCGAGGGTTTTTTATCCTCAAGTTATTAACTGGGCTTTTCAGCCTTGTTAATTTCCCTTGAGTTTTTCCCTCACACTTGCAATAATTCCTCCAAAGAAGTGAACGACGTTCTAGTGGGATTATCTTTTGGTAAATATTATAGGGAATCATTGTAAATGACCATGAAAGACATCTTAGAAAATTTTGCAGAATTCCATTGAGTCTAGGTCAGTTGTTTTTAATTAATTAATTTTTCCTAAGTTTGGAGGATTAATTATTTATTTTTTGAGCAATAATTGTAAAAACTAGGTATTGGGGTTTATGATAGGGGTATTTGTGCTCAAAAGGAATGGAATAGAACCCCCTACACCCATAGACCAAGTTTTATCTCAGTTGGACAATTTTAGCCATGGGTTAGTCCACCCAGAGTGTCAGTTAGTCAAAAACAACAATTTTAATTGCTAAAGTCCAAACATGGAAACAATGTAAAATTGTAATAATGAGTTAGAAGGATGAAAAATGATGGATAAATGTTAGAGAGAGACCCCCTAAGCATAAAATTACCCTCCCAACCTTTTCCAACCTATTCTAACCCCTTAATCTTTCTCCTCACCAAAAAGTTACGCCCCCCTAGGGGGATTGACGTTTTTCCTAGTAGGAAACGTTGTGACTTATGTTAAAGTGCATGCCCCCCCCCTCTCATGTTATTTACCCACCTTTATCCCTCACATCCCCTTATAGAATTTTCCCTCACTCCTTTACTTCATCCCAACACTCCTTTCCCTCTCCTCATCCCAAGAGGTGTGCCCTCCAAGAGAGGTTACGCCCTCCCTCTTCTAGAAGCTCCAAAAATAATTATTAAAAAATTATTTTTGACCTCTCACCTACCTTGGCACAGATCCCATGCCTCCTACACACCCTTTGATTGATCCCAACCTTTTTCACTTGATTCTACACTCTAGATCTATTGTGCAAACCCTAAGTGGTGCACCCTGCCCTTGGGATTCCCTCATTTGCTTGGTGTGAGACACTTGGAATAGATCCAAGATGGGTGAGTTTGCCTCTCCAAGTATAAAAGGAACCCCTCTCACCGTCTCTTACTTACCATATCTTGAGCTATTGTTATGCTACTTGATTTTCCACTCTCTGTCTCTCTCTTGTCCATCTCTTTCATTCTTTTGCTCTTAGGGTTTTGGAGTATTTTCTCTCCAAGATCTATTCTCTTGGGTAATAATAAAGGAGAAACTTTGGAGGATAACTAGAGGAGAAATGCATGTTCTTGATCTTCTTATGCTTATGAGGTAATATTTTATCAATTTCTTTGGGTGAATGCAACATTGGATCTTAGGTAAAGTGTTATCTAAGTAGATCTATCAATGCATGTTCTTGTGGATTTATATATCTTGATGTGTTAAATAGGATTGAAGTGTCGTCTTATTTACATGTTCAACATATTATCTCTTGTATGCACATCACCTTTTGAGTCTTGCAGGTTTATACTTCAAGGGTTTCGTTGGGAACTCCTTCAAGGAGAAGGGTCCCTTGAGGCACTCATACACTCCACTTCTCTAACCCTTTACTCTTCATCTATATTGTTTTTCATTCATATTTCATCTAGAATATATTATTAAGATAGGTCACTTTTAATCAACTTTTATCATATCTTCTTGCGGGAAACTTTTTCCCTCAAAAGCAAGGGTCTCCTTTCATTTTTCTTGGTTGTGTGTAGCTTTTCTAGCAAGCATAGCTTGTTGGTTTTGCAGGTATTAGATCTAGATGAGAGGAGTCTTGGCTTCCCAAAGGACATACACACAACACTCAAAGGCACCCCAAAGGGATTGGTAGCTATTTCTTAACCTCCTTTGTCAATTTATAGACTTTTCTTGTATGTTTTCCTTCTTTTTCTTGCTTGTTAGTGTCTCATAGTTGTAGGAAGAGAAGTGGTATGGCCTCCTCCCACTTTTGAGCTTTTGGGTAGGTAGGATGTGGCTTAGATCTAGCTTTCACTTGCATTTTTGAGTTTACTTGAGCTAGGACGTGGGGTTTTGAAGGTGAAGGACACCTCCCAAATCCTAGGACATGGGGTTAGAGTTGGCTTCTTGCTTGCTTGTTTGCTTCCTTACTTCTTTTATTGGTTTGTTTCTTTGGTTTGCTTGCTTCCCCCTTTCTATCAAGCAATTTCCTTCTTAATCAAGTTAATTAAACACCTACCTAGTTGGGAGAGTAATACCCCAAGAGGTTAGGTTAGGAATTAATGTGTTATTGATCTAAGTGCTTAATGCTTTGATACATATATGTTCTAGATATAGATCTAACACCTAGTAATCTTCTAGCTTAAGCCTATTGGGCCTCTTAATCAACTTAAGTATATCTTATGCATGCTTAGATCTTTTCAAGTACTCATCTTTATGTTACATGCTTAGATCTTAAATCTTTGAATGCTTCAATAAGTAAATGGTGTTACTCTTAATTGCATAGATATCTAAGGCCATTTTCCATATGCTTCAAGTAACTTGTTGATAAGTTGATAAGTAGGTAAAACACATAAATCTTTTGGTCTCACACTTAATGCTCTCATATACTTAAATGTTGTTAAACGTGATATAAGTGTGATTGTTTCTTCTCTATTGGTTGGCAAGTTGTTCTTACCCTTTTGTGATTATTTCAAGCTATCTAATTGTGCATTCAAGTGACATAGACATGTGTTAATTCTTTTAGTTTTTTATCTTAACAACACATCTTTAAGGCTGAAGTAAGTTTCGTCCAAGTCACTAAATCATTCATAAAAAGTGTCATAAAACTCGTAAAACACTCTAAAATACTCCTAAAAGTCTACCTAACTCATACAATAACTTAATAGACTACTTTAGGGTACCTTAGACCACCATCTCCACCATCTAAAATGGGTTTGAGGAAAACAATGGAGGGTGTAGGCAGGGGACTGTCTCACGGCGCACAGGCTATGTCCTTTCCGGGAAGTACTCATTCTTAGGGATAACTGGTTCTACTAGGGTTAGCCTCGTTGCTACACTATCTTGAGCGTCCAGTAGTTATTTGGCAATGGGAGGAGGAGGCTTTGGTGAAAGCTTAATACAATTTGATAATCTTTAAGAAGCTTAATAATTCAACCCTGTGTTAAGCCCTAATATTGGCTCATTACCACTTAATTGGGGCATATTAGATTAGTAATGTTATTTTATTTATGT